>JAJONY010000157.1:0-96648 GCA_029582405.1 Solanum gandarillasii
GGTGTGAAGACATGATGTACATATTGGGCGAACCTTGTTGTTGAATCTCTTGGAAAATGATGCTATGAACGTTCTTGACATTTGGATCTTTAAATATCGAACTTGATACTCTTTATATATTGTTTACTTGATTTATTAATTATGTTCAATTATGTTGCTTATGACTTGAGAAGGTTTATTTTGTGAATCGGATGGCTCCAAAACTATAGTTTTGCACCACTAAGCTATATGCTTAGCGATAGTTGTTTCTATCGTAGGGAATGATCGAGTGGATGGATGAAGCGGGCCATTGGAGATGGAATTTTTGAGAGCCTTAAGGAAGATCACATTTGCATTTAGGCATCTATATTTTGTATAAACCTTGGGACTTGTACATGATCTTTTTGTTGTATATTTACTGATCATGTCACCATGGGTTGTAAATTAAGTATGGCTATATGTTTTGTTCTTTTGGGGTGTGTAAGCCCAAGTATTGCAATATACTAAACTTACTATTTGTTTTGAATATTTGTGTGAAGCATGAACGGGCTGATTTCGGTACTTCGAAATGGGTAATATTCATATTATTTCATCCTTAAGTGTGAAAACAATATATGCATGAAAAGCTCATCGGTTATTTGCTTAAGTTATTTTTGGGAGGGTTTTTCCGTCATAAGTTGAAACTCCGTGCTATATATATTGTGACATCACATAAATGGTTAAATGTACAAGATGCACATCCTTATCTAATTTTTCCCTTTATGAACCTAATCCCTCTATTAAACTACAATCAATATGGCCATAGTAAATCTCTTTTAATTGTCGCAAGTATTTAAGTAGTTTTCTTGCTTAGGTGGTAGTGTCCTTTCGAAAGGGTCGTTACAATGAATGCTCTCAAGGGGGATAAAGTAACACCCCGGATTCGAGAAAGACAAAAATATAGATTTTTTCAGAACTTGCAGGTGCCACCGACTTAGGCCAAACCACGGCCCGTGATTTGGGCCACAGACCGTAGTTATGGTCCGTGGTTGGCCACCCAGAACCCTAGGAAAAATTATGATCTACGGATTAACCTACGAACAGTAGGTAGGACCACGGTCTATGGTCCAGGGACTGTGGATTGTGACCCCTATCACCAAGTCTCAGACACAAACTGACACCCTGCTAGGATAGACCATTGGTTAGTCCATGGTTTGTCAGTCAGGAGCCATGGATGGTCTCTTCAGCTGTTGCCATGGATGGTCTCTTCAGCTGTTAAGTTAGGGTAATTTTTGTCCTTTCCCTTATGCATTGGGTACCTAAACAACGTCGTTTTACTCAGTTGAAGCCTAATAATCAAGTCAAAACCTAACCAAACCTTTGTTCTCATAAATCACAAAAACTAAGAGCGAAAAATGGATAAGGAGTCGACTAGCCCCTCAAGAATAAGCAGAAGGTTTGTTTCAAGTTTCACCCCCTAAATCCAAAGGATTTCTCAATAGATTTTGTCAGCAGGTATGTGGGATTTTACTAGTGGGTTTCTTTCATCCACTACGTCCGTAGAATTCAGTCAGTTCCTTGATTCTGTATATCTTTTTTAGGCCTAAGGTTTCTAATACCTTGGAGATTTGTTATGATTTCAGTTGCTATAGTATCTATAATATAAATATAATGTTTTCTTGTAAACGTTGGTTAATTCCTTGTATGAGACTTAGAATCCTAGTTTGTGTAGATTCTCGTAGTTCAGGAATTGTACTTGCTAGGTCATTTAAACAGATAATAAAGCTTCAGTTTTGAATTTTGCATTATCATATTGCATGTCAGTATTTCAAGCTATTCAGTATGTCAGTTACATTTGTTTCATATCATATTTAGTTGGGGGTAGACTTAGCACCGAGTTGGACTAAGGTTCAATGTACCCTCATAGTTCCAGACCTATGTGCCCCCGTAGGAGTATAAGTCCCATCTATTGGGCATCAGAATTAGTGATCACGCCAGTCATGCCTTTATACGACAAGGATTATTGGGTCCTCTCGATGGGGTGTACACATCGGACTCCATGTTTAGCTCACGTGGTTTTATATCGGTTAATAGTAGCTCCCACAGTTAGACTCCTAGTGCATTGACCAGGTTTTCAATATATAATTCAGTATTCAGTTTAGCATGTCAGGTTCACGATTAACACTTGGTCATTGCATAGACACTTGGTCATTGCATTCTGTTTAGCTTTTCAATTATGTTTCAGTATTTACATTCCTGTTCAGTTTATGTCATTTCTCAGTTATGCTTTGTTCAACTTATATATATTTGTTTAACTTAGTATCTATATCATGCATGCTCAGTAGATTTCAAATACTGACGCATACTCTGCGCTACATCCTTTCATAAGGTACGTTTAGGTACTAAGCATCCAGATCACACTTAGATCGATTCTCAGTCCTTATTCAGCAACTTCAGTGGTGAGTCCTCATATTCCAAGGACAACATGCATGCTTTCATTTTAGTCTTTACTTTCAGTTGTCTGTTATGTTAGAATTAGCTGGGGGCATATACCAGCAACTCAACTCAGTTTGAGGCTTTTCAAATATTGTAATAGAATCAACTTTTATTAATCAGTTTATCTTTCAGTTATTGTTAAACTCTTAGTATGTTTTATACATTCAAATTAGATGGGTATTCCCCATTTTCCCAGTTATCTATTGTGTAGCTTCTGCATAGTATTTGTATTATTTAGTATTTTTAGTATGCTTATGATATATCAGACATAGGGTTAGCTTGGGGTCACTCGCGATCCTAGGTACTGTGTTAGGTCATGGGGGGAGCCTCGGAGCATGACATTTTTCTTCCCTATTTTTCATCTCATATGTGTTCTTTCAATTTTTGTCTTTTCTCTCTTCTTTATATTAACTCTGTAAGTCTTCATTAATCCTTGAGAGATCCTACATGTCACGCCCTAAACTCGAGGGGCGCAACTAGCTCCTAATGCCAACACTCAGGCTTGAGCCGACCCTGCTGAACCATTTGCTTCTAGCGCATGGCAGCCACACGCATTCAAGAAAACAAACAAGTTTATCTCAGCTTAAAACTAAGCCCTCGGCCAACAAGGCCCCTGTCAACTGATCTATAAAAGAAACAGCTACTCCCAGGAGATCATATAATTAAATAGCCAATTAGCACAGAAGTCCTGTTCCGGCCGTCGAGGCGACAATGATATCTATACCAAAACTAAAAGTAGGTATATATCAATACAATACATCAAACATCTCACAAGCTTCAGCAAACCAACAACATAGGCCAGTATGGCCATAACGTAGCTATATACCCCACACGCTAGTCTACAAGCCTCTAAGAGTAGAAAAGACTAGCGGGACAGGGCCCCAGCCTACCCATAAATATATATACAACAAAAGATAGCAAACCTCCCAACTCTGGCAGCTCTGGAGGAAAAGGGCTAGCCATCCGAATAAAAGTCAATCTTGCTTCTGAGGAGGTCTACTCGGTCGTCTGTCAAGACCTGCATGCATGAATGCAGCGCCCCCAAGGCAATGGGGCGTGAGTATAAAATAATGTACATAGTATGAAAGGCAATAGACTATGATGAGGTATCCTGATATACTAGAATAATCTGATAAATAACTGAAGGATAAGATAAGTGTACTGACCTGCTCGTAAATCTAAAATTATCAAAAATAATAATAAAAAAACAACCTAATGAAGCCCCCATAAGCTCGACAGGTACAAACATCACACAAGACCACCTCCTAAGGCCCCCATAAGCCCGGAAGGTGCCAATCAGCCTATATACCCCTATCGGTAGTCCCATGGCCCACTAGGCTATCATATAGCCCTCTTAGGCATTAATATCGCCCCGTAGGTAGTACATAGCTCTCTTAGGCATCGACATAGATTAAAGACAACTCATAGCCCTCTTAGGCATCAACATGGCCCTGTAGGAAGCACATAGCCTTCTTAGGCGTCAATATAACCCTGTAGGCAACTCATAGCCCTTCTAGGCATCAATATAGCTCAGTAGGCAACTCATAGACCTTTTGGGCCTCCATATAGCCATGTAGGCAGAACATAGCCCTTCTAGACATGGATCACATTCCTGCAGCTAACCACAATAGCCCCAAGGGCAACAATAACAATCTAATCGCTAAAAACGAGCAATTTAGTTATAAGAAACCTATACAAATAGCCTCTAATTCGTGTCCACCATAGGGAAGCTATTAACTGAATAAAAATCCCGACAAGGAAGGATTATATCAGATCGAGCAGCCAACAATCAACAATCAAAGATACAAGTATATCAAGGATAACAACCCAAATACATTGCTTCTAAGCTTTAAGGAAACATGCCGTAAGTAGGGAATAGCCTTAACATACCTTTTTCGCTGAATTCACCTGTCCTAATAACTTAATCACAGCCCTCCTTGATAGTACAACCAGGTAGGATCATAATCAACACAAAAAAATAGAAGATGCAATGAAAATCTGAAAAAAGATATGTATTTCCATTGCAAATTTCTATTTGCGACTTATCAAAGCTAGAGTCGATGAGAGAAGGGTCTAACCTTGATTATAAGTTTTTAATACACCTTAAAACTTTAAAATATGCCCAAACCCCTATTGTCCACACACTAAAGTACGATATGCTAGGAAATTGATAAAATAAATTATACCATGTTGACGATCTCAACGCGTAGAACAACTTTTGTCAAGAACTTAAGTCACGAAAATCAGTAACTTGGTTTGTCCTAGAAGTGGGTTTTGTAGGTTTTGTGAGTTTTCTGGTTCTTCACTAAGGAAAATGAAGGGAAAATGAAGAAAAGTCGAAGAAGATTATATATATAAAGTTCCACTGACCTAGGGGACCCACCTTACCTACCTGCTTGCGCAGCCTTACGAAAACGTGAATATCTCTCCATTCTAAAGTCGTATGAACAAACGGGTTGATGCGTTGGAAACTAGACTCGTAGACCTTCAATTTCATAGGTCGTGGGGACCATAAATGTTAATATATTGGGAGAAAATGCCTGCGACATTTGACCCAAATTTCAGACAAATCTTTAAAAAGGAATTTACGATAACCTTCACCAACTTTTATTTTGCCACTTACCTTACTTCTAAACTTGAGATACAACACTTGAACACTTAAAATATCACATAACACATCATTCTTAATTTATTACCCACCCTCCTGGTCTTGCCACGAAGACACGAGTCAATTTATACGTTTCAAAAAGTCGGGGTGTTACATTACATATCTTAATCACATCTCTTAATTTACATTTCAAATTAAAGTAAGTTAAGAGGAAAGTTCAAGAGGTCTTTTTGAGTCAGTTTGAGTAGTCTTTCGGAATTACCTATAAATTAGGACTAAGTCATAAGAAAAGAAATATAAGAATGAGATGGGTTGTATTCATGATTGAAAAAGAATATGAGGGAGCTAAGTATGACATTAAGGTCCTTCAGTCGATATGTTCATGTCTATATTCCAGCATAAACCTTGTTAATTGAGTATTTTTTATATGAGTAGTATCATTGACTTCTGAGTATTGAGTTCCTATATTGTCATTGAGATCCTTGAGTTGCTTTGTTCATGTCTGTATTTCAACATGAAATCTATGTTGAGTTATAAATCTTGAGAATCCCTTAAAGCCAAAACTTGTGTTTTAAACTATGTTTTTAGGAAAGTTTAAAGACACATTTTTCAGTAAAGTTTAAGGGAACTAAGTATTCCCAAATGTATCAGTTATACATTGATAAAAGAGAATATTTGATTTCTAGAAACATTTTATGAGTTCAAAGATATTTCAGAGCAGTTACCTCTTTTAAGAGGATAGTTTGAGTAATTATCTCAAACCACAGAAAGAGTTTATTTTAATACGTTTGAGCATGAGAATATATTATTTTAAGTAGTATTAAGCACTGATATGGGGATGAGTTAAAAAATCTCATATTTCTCATAAACCATTTATCCAACATGGGTAAAAGATCATACTTTTTAGATGAATCCTTAGTCCCTTTAGGCATAGCTTAGTGGATCTACTTAGTTGAGGTGTTCTATACCCAAGCAAGCTAAAGACATTTCTGGCAGTGTGTCAAGATGTTTTATCATCACATAGCTAAGTTATGGTTGTCGGTTAGAGAATCTCTCAAATAAGAGTAAAGAGTATTTTATTGTATTGTTATATACATTCTTGCGTTGACATATGTTATTTATAAAGCTTTCACTATTGCATCTATTATTGCGGTATTTTTATTAAGTTGTGTTGAGGTGATTATTGTTCCAGTCTTATCTATTCAGTTACCCATGCTTCCCGTTCTCCTTGCATACTCGTACATTCAATGTACTAGTGTCATTCCACCTGCATCCTTTTAAGATGAACATAGAGGTGTTCAAGATTATCAATAGGCGCTTCATTGAGATCACTCTACACTCTAGTTAGCTTTGGGTGAGCCTTCTTGTATTATTGAGGCCCTCACATTTACTTTCCGTTTAGTAGTTTTGAAATGTCGTGGTCTTGTCTCGATATACTTTTTTAATGGTAGAGGCTTCATAGTTAGTTATAGTTCAGGAGTCTTTCAGTATTTACTTTCTTTTGAGTTGTTTTACAAACTTTAAATATTGCTATTGATTACTTTCCAGTCTTTGTGAGTTGAGTATTTGAGTTTAATGAATTTAATTCAGTTTTAAGTCTTTTATTGCTCGAATAAATTTTCTGCCTGAAGTCAGAGGGGATGAGGGTTCGCTTGTGTCACGCCTGAGCCTACACCCTATATGTGACTGACACTCGAGAACCATTACTGGTTCCAAGAAAAACCTTGGCCTGGCTCAACACTCAGCGGAAGACCTTTTCAACATCACAAGAACTCAAAAGTAAATGGTTTTCTCAAAACAGTCTCAAAATAAATAGCTCAAAATATTAAGAAAAAAACATTCAACTGGCAAAAAAATGCAATCCAAGTCTAGAACATTAGCAATTGAAAATTAAACAGACTTCTCAAAAATCTACTATATATATGAAGCCTCTAACAATACTATGATGGATGTTGGGACAAGACCTCAATCATCCTAACAAATGGAAAATGAAAGCAAAGTGTGGAGCCCTTCAGAAAGCAAGGAAGCTCACCAATCAAACTTTGGGACAGAAAGTGGTATCAATGGATCTCCTCTTGATGACCCTGGTTACCTGTATTTGCATCATGAATGATATATGCCAAATAGCGTTAGTACATGGAATGTACGAGCATGCAAGGGGAACTCTGAAGCACAGACATAAGCATGATCTGATAGAAAGAAAGAACATACTTACCTTATCTCAACTCAACTCAACTCAATGATACTCAAACTCAAAAATATTCAACTGAGTTTAAGAATACTCAACTCATTATAAGGCAACAATAAAACATGCTATATAGAGAAAGTTCATTTAAAAATAATAGATAATAACTCAAGGTATTTAAAATTACAAGAATAACTCTTTACACTTATTTGGGAGATTGTCTAATCGACAACCATCACTATGAGCTATGTGATGATACAACGTCTCGCTTACACTGCCAGAACTACCCTATACTTTGCAGGAATATTAGACATTCTAAACTAAGTGGATCCACTAAGCTATGCTTAAAAAGCAATAAGGAATAATCTAAAAAGTATGATCCTTTACCCATATTGGCATACATAGTTTATGAGGACTTTGAGTTGTCTGAACTCGTCCCCATATTTAGTGCTCAATACTACTACGTATAATATAACTTATTCTCATATGTTTAAAAACATTTCCTCATCCTCAACTTTGAGATTATTACTCAAAATATTGTCTTAAAAGAGATAGTACTCAAAAGTCCTCACGAATTCATTTGGAAATAAAGGTTTCCCCTCATTTTAATTGTAAAAAACATTTACTCTTGATAATACTTAGTTCCCATATATTCATTTTGAAAAATGAAACTCAACTCTATTTATCCTCATACTTAAGTGCTCAAGTCTTAAAAAATGTTTTAAAACTTTGTAAAACACTTCTCAAAATGACTAAAAGGACTCCCTCAAACTTTACTCTCAACTCAATCTTGAATTTGAAATGTGAATTCAAGAATTATGATTAGGATGTAGGGTCTCGCAATGATTAGATGGGGTTTAGATAGTTGATAATAAGAAATGAGCAAAGACACATACTGGGGAGAATGAGCGCGACGCGGAGAAGAATTATAATATTTAGTAGTGAAATAATTATTGAATTAGTGGAGTCCGTATATGATGAATTCGATATTTGGACTCATTTAGGGTTTTGTCTATAATGATTTAGTGTCCTTGAATGCTTATTTTGTGCTAATAACTGATGTAAAATCCTTGATTTCTAGGTATTTGGATTGAGGAACAAAGAAAGGACACTAATATCGAAAAAGGAACGAGGTGAGCTGAAAGAAGGAAGAAAAGAGAGCCTGGTGATCGCCAAGTCCATTTGGCGAGTCATCGAGTGGCCATTTGACAGCCTAAAGTTCCAAGTGCCAAGCCCTAAAGGAGAAAATCAAGTCGGCGAGAGAAAGGAGCAGTCGGCAGATCGCCTAGTGATTCCGCGATACAGAGTTAGATCGCCAAAAGTTAAAGACCTAGAGGATGCTGAAGTCCAAGGCAAAAGGCGATGGAAATGACCAAAGGGCGGATCTTCGAGTTGATCAGCGAGCCCGACTTACTGCGCTGAATGACCCTTCGTAACATATTCTTGGTGATTATCAATACGTTTTTGAACATTTAGTTTAGAATCTTGGATCTTTTAATCTATCTTTTATCATACTTTCAAGTTTGGTACTATGATGTATTGAGACAAGTTTTTCCTTAGCTTTGAAGAATTGGCGTTTTTCACTTTTCAGAAATTAGAAGTAGGTCTTTGAGATTCTTCAATTCGGACCTTTGTAAAGATGAAATCAATCTTACTCAGTTGATGGAAACTCAATTTGGTAACGATTTTTATCTTTTTATAATGTGTAGCTTAAACTCCAATTATTGGGATGTGATTATGGGATGATTTAGTTTATGGGTATTGCTAATTGTTAGTTTAAATGCTTTTTAGAGGTTATTTCAACAAGTAATTGTGGTTTAGTTTGAGGAATTGTAGTTGCAAATGTAGTTCTACCTTCGTGTTTTTGGCTTGCTCGAGAGAGAGGTTTTAAAACCAAGATTATGGGTTGATGGACTATAGGTATTGGGTTGTCATGGGTTCAACTCGAGATAGTGAATCCTAACTCATTTTCCAAACATTCAGCTCGAGAGAGTGAATGGACTAAGGCGTAGGTTGTTCTTATTTTACATGCTTGTCGATGTTCAAGAGAAATTGACTTGATTCAAGATAAATTGTTCGAGAGAAAGTTTACTTCCTCTATAGTCTTGCTTATTCACTAATATTCAACTATTTCTTAACAGTTGCAATTACCCATTTGTCCACATTAGCCTATAATCAAATCACATCGTAAGAACCCATCTCATTATTGTTGTTCAACATTATTTGTTGCTACAATAGTTGATAATTAAAACCAAAACCCCCTGTTATTTGACATTCATGTCACTCCCTAATTTGAATTATGTTGTTATCCAATAATATCTATTCATATGACTGATTTGAGAATATTCGTACTTTCCTATTGAATCTTAAACACGTACCACTCCTTATCGGATTCGACCCCAACTCATTTACTTCGGTTATTATACTGATTAACAATCGTTGATGCTTAGAATTTGATGAAATGTCTTCGAAACGTTATTAATCAAAATGGTGCCACTGCCGGGGAGTGGTTATGGTTAAGATTCTTCGGTTAAGTTGAATATTGTTCTTTTTAGTCATAGTTGAATCTACTTACTTTTGGTTTCGGTTTGTGTGTTGCTTGTTGAGCAGAGGAATTGAGAATATCTTGTAGAAACGGTGACCCAATGGATCACCCTCCTTTGAGATTGATGATTATTAGGGATAACATCCTAACTTTCAAGTAATTGGAAGGTGATACTATTCATGTGTTTTGGCCAAGATTTAAGGAACTTTTGCAGCAGTGCCCAACTTATGGAAAATCCAGATACGATGCATCCGAAATGCTTCTACAGAGGTCTTGGCCCTAAAATTAGAAGAGTGGCTGATAAACTCTCTTCGGGTTGTTTGATAGGACAACCCTATGAAACAACATCCCAACTCCTTGATTGAGTGGCTAAGACCAATAAGGAGACAGAGAAAGACTAAGACTTGGCAGCCGCATTGTTGGGTCGGCTGGATCTCTTGGCTAACGAGGTCATGGAGCTGGAAGTAATGTATCAAAGAAAAGATAGGTACATCCCCTTTCACGAGAGTCAAAGGACAAATAAGCATGAGGGTCGAAAGATAGAGGAGGTACTCTTACTTATTCATCAAAAAGTCGAAGAACACGTCAGAGTGTTGAGAGAGATAAGAGAGAAGGTCCCGATGCTAAATCAGATGAGAACCTCTCATTCCATGTCTATTCAGCTACTGGAGACCCAAATAGGTAATGTGTTGTCTCTTCTCTACCCCATGAATAAAAATTGAGTGGGTAATTGAGTCGTGCCATGACGTTAACTAAGGCGTTTCTTGGGAGGTAACCCAAGGTTCACTGCTTTCATTTTGTCTTAGAAATAATCGTGTGTTGATTTTTCAGGTTGAAGTGTAAAATGTGTTTGAAAAAGTGCAGGTTGGACAGCTAACTGTCCGGTTGAAGAGCCCGACTTCGATCGCCATTGGAGTCATGTGATTTTGAAATTGGAGTTTGTAAAATTCAGCGGGCCTAGGTTCTAATCGGCATGTCGCCGAACAAGTCGGTGATCGTGACTTTGTTTGTAATTTGGACCCAGAATAACTGGAGGTCCGATAAAACTCTACGAGGTAAGTGCCCACTCGGTGAGCAAAACTAATGATGTTGAATGGGCGAGAACTGAATGGTTTCAAAGGCTAAAGGTATAAACTTTTGAACTCTTTCACATTCCCTCACTTTTCAACTTTCCAAACTCACACCCGCACTTTATTTTCCTATTATTTTCGTGTTTTTACCTCTTCCTAGTCGTCAATCTTGTTTTTGGAGTCAAATATCTTTGCCGCCTAGCAGTTCAACTAATATATTCGGCATAAAAAGTTGGTTTTGCGAACCCCTAACTTATATTTAGTAATTTTTACTCATTTGGAACTGATCTTATCTTAGTGATGTGTGTTGGGCCTCTCTAATCTATAATTGTGTGCTTGTGTGCCTATTTTAATTTGAATATCAGGCCTATATTAACTATATTGTTAATTTCCCAAAAAATCGTGCTTAAAATTTGTCTAAATTGTTGTGTTGTTCTGAAAAATGTTGTTAGGTCTAGTCGGGTGAAGCTGAGTAACCCGCAATTGTGCCAAATGACGTGCTTTGCCCAATGATAGAGTGGTTGACTTCAGTATTAAGGGCTGAAGTCGTCAAATGGACAAATTTGGCCAAATCAGGAGAAGTCTGAGTATCCCGCTGGCATGGGTAGTATGGGTCTAAGTTTAATAAAATTGTTGCATGCTTTGATTTTGTTTTTAGGGGCTGCGGGGCTGATTTTGGAAGTCGAGGTGGAAAGTAGGCACGTTGGGCAGTTTGGCGAGCTGGGTCGAGCTCGCAGAACCACTAGGAGGTTCACCGAATCCCTCTTGATCTCCTTTAATTTCACACTAAAATTGAGTTTGGATTCTGTAACTTTCGGTGAGAAGCCTGAGTTCGTTAAGTGCACTCGGCGACTCACCGATCGTCTTCTTTGATCGCCTTTCTGCACCCCTAACCCCTAAAATGCACTATAACTTTCGGCGGTTGGTCTGTGCTAGCCGAATGCTGTCGGCGATTCGCCGAAAGGCCCCTTCCATCACCGATATGCCAATCTTTCTGAGAAATTTTAAGCCAATCCTTTCGGTGAGCCTGACTTGACCCGTCAAAGTTATTCAGTGACTCACCGGTCGGTTTGGCGAGTCTATCTGCAACTTTATTTAAAATGAATCTAACTCTTTTTTATGTTTTTGTAGATATGTATAGAACCAACCTCGACATGCCGTCCCATAAAAGAGAATGGGGCATGGTAATAAATGAATGGGGAGCAATCCTCCTAAAAAAGGAAGGACAGAGCCTGCAAAGGGAGGCAAGGGCAAGGGAAAGAACCCGTAACTGAGGATTCAGAGCACAACTTCGGCAGTGAGGGAGATTGACTCCCAAGATGCATTCTCCGAGCCAAATGATGACCAGTCACACAATAGTCTAGGCAAGCGGAGATCCGTGCTAGGTCTGGCCCAGACTCATCTAGAGCACCAGTAGCCACTTCTCCTACAGTAGACACAGAGCCTACTCCGGCACCACCTATGGCCCCAATGCCACTAGTACAAATTCCTCTTCCCCGGCTTCTTAACAAATTTAAAGCCACCGGGTTGAAGACGATTCTAGAGGAGAAGCATCTATCAACGAAGAGCTTAGTGGGTAGATTCTCTACAGTGAGGGACACCCCAGTATCATAACTTTGAGCAGTTTACCAGGCCTCGAGGCCAGTATATTCCTATTGGGGTCCAGGAGTTTTACTCGACATATAGTGACCTGGTCTCTAAGTTAAAGAAGAAGTCCAGTACTTTCAGACCAGTGGGGTCCATCATGGTATGAGGGACAGTAGTGCACTGTAGTCGTGATCACATCAATGCGGTATTTGATAGGGGGTCAAACTTTGACTACCCCAATCTGGCTACCACTACGACACTATTGGATGAGCTTAAGACATGGCTAGCTACCCTCATCTCCGACACCACCTCGAGGTGGATTGAGGTAGAAGTCCCGATCGAGAAGAAGGACTTGAATGTAGCTGCGCGATATTGGTTTGGACTCATCAGCAACTCCATTATGCCATCCCAGAATGAGTCCATCCTCTGCCATCTTAAGACAACCTGCCTCGGGTCGATCAAATCTAAGAAGAGCATTGACATTGGACTTATCATAGAGCAGGAGATGGCCATGAGGGCCAAGTAGAGACAAACTTCCCTTCCATTCTTGGTGCTGATTACAGAGTTGTGCCCACATTATGGTGATGAGACGGGAGACTTTGAGGTCATTCTTATATCCTCCACAGACATCCGGCTTACAGAGGACGAGTTCACTTGGGAGAAGGCATACATGAGGGCAGCCCCAGTAGATGCATCTCCACAGGTGGAGATTGACTTTATACCTGTAGAGGAACCTTTTCCTTCTCCGACTTTTGGGGCATCATGTACGTCCACTTCCTCCTAGACTCTTGGTACTTCTATTGCTCCCTATCCGACTAAGATCACTCAGGCCATGTTCTTGAAGATGGGACACTTAGCATATTCTGTGGATGTGAGGGCTACTCGATTGGAGGTTGTGGTAACATGGATGACTAAGAGTGCTATCCTAGCCTCACTGAATCCCCTTCAAGCATCTATTAACACTCTCACAACGAGAGTTGAGAGTTGTGAGAGCAGACAGGGGGAAACTTTGGAGGTGAGGACTTTGAAAGTCGAGGCTGTAGATTTGAGGAAGGATGTGGACTACTTGAAGTCCATAGACTTCACTTCACTATTGGATGCATCGAATGATGTGGATGTCCCAACGACTTTTAAGATTCCTCAAGCCACCACCGGAGATGTACATCGAGATGATATAACAACTGATGGGTTGGAGGTAGAGACCTACGAGAAGCCGATAGAGGTGAGGGAGGAGAGAATATATGGAGACCTTCCAGATCGGGAGGAGACGATTATACAGTCGGTGATCCGTATATCACTTACCGAGACATACATGGCAGGCCCTAGTGGATCGAGTGTTGCTACTACTACACTGGGCATTGATGCCCCGACAGATGGAGCAACTGCGTAGACAGAACTTCTCTCTACCTCCCTCTTTGTCACTTTTATTGAATTTTATTATTTGTATTACATTTGAGGATAAATTGTTTTTTGTTTGTGGTGGGGTGAGGTATTTCCATACCTACCTCTTGTGTTGATGATATTTTCTGTATATATATTGGGTTTTGTGCTTTATATTGTGTTTTGGCACTGTGTTGTCGATATTTGAGGTTGTGGCACCTTGTTTTGATTGAAAATGGTTTCTCGACCCTTCTAAAAAAAATTCCACCATTTTGAATTTGTTTGAATGTGGTTGTTCTTGTGTAAATTTGAGTATCGGTTATGATCAATACCGATGACTTAAATGGTGCTCTCAATCGAACATACATGAATGTGCGGCTACGATGAGGCCAAATGAAGTTGCATAGGCAATATGTGAACTTTTTGCATCTCGTTGTGACTAGCCGATTATCAAGTTGAGTCTTTTATGATGAAAATTGCACACTACCGAAAGTGTGGATTCTTGTTTGATATTGGTGCCAAGGCCTTGTGCGATAAACTTACCGTGAACCATGTGTGATGACACTTAGAATTTTCCCCATTGGTCCGGTTGACTAAGTGATGCATACTCTTGAAATAATCTTAGGAAAATTTTTAAAGAGTGAAACAATTTGACATTATGCCTCTTTTGTGGCCTACCTTGTGAGTGTGAGAACTTTGCTTCAACACCCTTTGAGCCTTACCCTTTTTCTTGGAAGAAACTTGACGAAGTTATGACCTTTCTTTATCCATTCACCCATAATCCTCATGAGATGTGGTTTGTTTGAATAGCCAACTTAGGCCAAAAGCCTAAGTTGGGGGTGTGGTAAAAAGAGAAGGTAAATAAAGAAGTGCAAAGAAGTCCACCTTTGACCCATGGTTTTGAGAAAGATGGACCCCCTTCATACAAACAAAAGAGAGAAAAAGAAAAGAAGAATGAAAAAGTTTTGAAATAAAGTTGTGAAAGTCCAAAAGAAATGGGGTGTCTGGTATTTCAGGGAAAGTAGATAATGGGGTGAGTTTTGAGCATAAATGAAAATGTTGAAGAAAAGGGAAGAAAGTGTTGTTCATACCACATTTCACGAGGATTGCAACTTTGAGCCTAAATGACCATAAATTTACAATCATCCCCATTAAAAGACTTGAAAAGACCTTATCTTGAGTGAGCTGAAACAAGTGTTGATTGGAAAATAAGGGCAAACCTATGGATAAAGTCATGCATGTGTTCATCTTTGTGAGTGTGAGAGTTGCATAAAATTCCAGAACTATAAATTGTTAAACGATTGTGTGTGAATCATTCTTTGTTGAGCCTGAACTTGCATTTGAAGCAAGTATAGTGAACTTGAGAATCTTTGATAATGGTGAGTCACAACTTGAGTATTTGAGTACACAATTGATCCTTGCATGAGTAAGTTGAGTCTTGTTGTGTGCATTCATGATTGAGTCTTGTGTTGCATTATTTGAGACATCCTTTCTGAATTGCTGAACTTGAGTTTTATTTGAGGACAAACAAAAGTGTAAATAGGGTGTGTTGATGAGTCCAAGATTTGAACTCATTTAGGGTTTTGTTTATCATGATTTAGTGTCCTCAAATGCTTATTTTATGCTAATAACTGATGTAAAATCCTTGATTTCCAGGTATTTTGTTTGAGGAACAAAGCAAGGACATTAATTTGTAAAAAGTAACGAAGTGAGCTGAAAGAAGAAAGAAAGGATAGCCTTGTATTCGCCAAGTCCATTTGGTGAGTGGCCATTTGACCGCCTAAAGTTCCAGTGTGCCAAGCCCTGAAGGAGAAAATCAAGTTGGTGAGAGAAAGGAGCAGTCGGTGGATCGTCATGTGATTCCGCGATGTAGAGTTAGATCGCCCAAAGTTATAGACCTGGAGGATGCTAAAGGCCAGGGCAAAAGGCGATGGAATTGACCAAAGGGAGGATCGTCGAGTTGATCGGCGAGCCCGACTAACTGCTCCGAATGACCCTTCACAACATATTCTTGGTGACTGTAAATACGTTTTTGAATGTTTAGTTTAGAATCTTGGATCTTTTAATCTATCATTTATCATACTTTCAAGTTTGAAAATCTGAGTATTGAGACAAGTTTTTCCTTAGCTTTGAAGAATTGAAGTTTTTGACTTTTGAGAAATTGGAAGTGGGTCTTTGAGATTCTTCAATTTGGAGGTTTGTAAAGACAAAATCAATCTTGACAGTTGATGGAAATTCAATTTGGTAACAGTATTTATCTTTTTATGAGGTCTAGCTAAAACCCCAATTTTTGGGGTGTGATTATGTGATTATGGGCTAATTTAATTTAAAGGTATTGCTAATTGTTAGTTTAAATGTTTTTTAGAAGTAATTTCAATTAGTAATTGTGGTTTAAATTAAAGAATTGTAGTTGCAAATGCAGTTCTACCTTCGTGTTTTTGGCTTGCTCGAGAGAGAGGTTTTAAAACCAATATTATTGGTTGATGGTGTGTGGGTATTGGGTTGTCATGGGTTCAACTCGAGAGAGTGAATCCTAAACTCTTTTCCACATATTCGTCTCGAGAGAGTGAATGGACTAAGGTGTAGGTTGTTCTTATTTTGCATGCTAGTCGATGTTCGAGAGAAATTGACTTGATTCGGAGTAAATTGTTCGAGAGAAAGTTTACCTACTCTATAGTCTAGCTTATTCACTAATATTCAGCTATTTCCTAACAGTTGCAATTACCCATTTGTCTACATTAGCCTATAATCGAATCACATCCCAAGAACCCGTCTCATTATTATTGTTCTGTATTATTTGTTGCTGCTGTAGTTGATAATTAAAACTAAAACCCCCTGTTATTTGAAATTCGTGTCACTCCCTGATTTTAATCATGTTATTATTCGATAATATCTATTCCTATGACTTATTTGAGCATATTTGTACTTTCCTATTGAATCTTAAATATGTACCACTCCCTGTGGGATTTGACCCCAACTCATATAGTTGGGTTCTTATAATGATTAACGATCGTTGATGCGTAGAGTTAGATGAAGTGTCTTTGAAACATTATTAATTAGTATCCTCTCCACGACGTGGAGAGGGAGGTAATTTTCTGGGGACTGGATTTTAACACATCTCTGCGACGCGGACTTGGGCGTGTAATTTTGGCCGCTCTTTTCTTTCTCTCCCAAACTTGATTCAACTCATACGTATTGCCGAATCTAAGGTCAAAACTCAAAAAATCTTATAACCCATAACAATATCAGCGAAACCCACACAAGAAACTATCAATTTACTCAACTCATTCGCAAACCCTCACCTGAAGAACTCAGAACAACACTCCATTACAAATTAAATTCAAGAACCTTTCAAGAACTCAACAATCAACATTGAAGAATGAATTCATGGGTAAAATATTACATGATTGGGCTGAGGGTGAAAAAACCCAACACTATGGAATCTTTCATACCTCGAAGGAATCAAATCCTTGATGAAAATCCTCAAATTTGATGAACACTTGAAGCTTCCTCCCTTTTCTCCTCTTTAACTTAGCTCTAGGTTCTGGAGCGTTTTTAGAATTTAGCGTAATCTTATTATAATCAGCTTTGACCCCTAATTAGGTGAAAAACACGCTTAAGACTAATGAGGTAGGGAAAAGACCAATTTACCCCTCCTTAAAACGGATGAACTGCCTTAACGAGATAGGCTAAATTCAAACGGTCATATCTCCCTCATCTGAAAACAAAATTTATCAAACTCGGTGGCGTTGGATAGAGGACTCAAATATCTTTCATTTGATATCTTATGGGCCACCTAACTCATCATGTATTGAAAGTCATGTTAGTTTGAAGTCTACCCAAAACACACAATTTAAGACTAACTTGCAAAATCCCTAATTTAGCACTTTCAATTTTAGTTCATTCTATGTTTAGTCCGTTCTAAGACCGAGGTGTTACAACTTGGGGAGAAACAATTCTTCTTGAGTATCGGTCACGTCCAGGGTGTAGGCTTGGATCGTGACAATTACGAAGTAGCCTCAGGAAGAAGTTTGGTTAACAATGAAATTCATAGGAAGATAAATTAGAAAATAAATTTAAGGATTATATACTTACGACTAAAAGACATTATTAGGAAACAAAATAATTTGTAATCATATAAGAAATTTGACTTTCTAAATTAAATTTAAGTGTTTGGCAGTTTATAAAGTAGTTGCATAGAATTTTAAATTTCTGAAATTTAATGGTAAACAACTATAGTAAATTATTTACAAGCTTTACATATTTCATAGTTTTGAATTCTTTCTATCTCTAGTATGTCCTCTTCAAAGCAACTAAAAAACCCTCATTTTGTCCCTTGATTTGCACCCACAATTACATTACGTCTCTGCTTATTCTTTATTCATTTTCTCCATTTTTATATCGTATTTCACCTTTTATTTTAAATGTTTCATAAATGGTCCACATTACACATGACCTACAAATTCTCCCAAAATTTACCCCGATCTATGTTAGATTTCTTTGAGCTAGTTTATTAAATAAATATAAATTTATGAGTTATCAATTTATTTAATGAACCATAATACAAGCAATAGATGAAATTGGGTACTTTGATTGGAGGCATTTCAAATAGGTAATTAATTTTAAGTTTATTGATCATAATATTGGGTAAATTTATAATTTTATTTGTTGAATTTATTAAATATGATTTTTATAGATAGAACTTGCATAACTATGATCAAAAGAGGAGCAATTAGGAGACGAAATATTTCTCTATCATTTGTATGGAATAAGTGTATTTGATATTAGAGAATAATATATCATTAAAATATAAAATTGAAAATGTATCATTTATGGTGATCAATACTTCTGTGTGATAATCGTTCTGAATTTTGTATGTGAAAAATTTGATAAACGTAATATTTTATTTTATTTTTAACTTTTACGCCATTGAAAATGAATTAATGGGTAAAAGAATAATGATGTATCTCCATTTATGTGAGTATTCATCACAAATCATTCTCAAACCTAAAAATTGTGGTGGATGCACAAATAATGTCAATAATGATGATGGTATTTGTAATATACGTAGAATATACTCTTAAAAAAAGCATGATAAATATTTAACATTTCTTATAATTATCATGTGATATCTTATTGTGATGAGTTTTTTCTAAAAAAATATCCTCCTTGAGGAGGCACAAATGTTTTTTTTTTAAACTGACCCTCGATGGAAACATCTCACGCAGTGAAGAAGTCTATAACTTAATATATTTTTGAAAGTATGATCAATTTGTGATTCTTAGTGAATACAATTAGATGTATTAATTTTTAAATATGAAAAAAGAGAATTGTCATACCTCAATTCATATTTGACTACTTAGTTTATTATTAGATAGTAGTCTTTTTGGTCAAATTTTTAGGCTTTTATTGATAAAATTCAAACACAATGACATAACTCATTTGGGATTAAAACCCAAATCTATTAAGATGTAACAAAATAATCTAATAGACACAACCCACTTTAGATCCGGCCCAAAAACTAACCCCTATAAATACTTTCTTAAGTTTAAAGTTTTGTAAGTCAGCCTCTATTCCTTCTTTTACCTTCATCCCTATGAACCTGAAAATGTTCCCTCTTTGGGCTAACAAGAAGTTTTGCTTCCTCATGTTATAGATCAATGTTGAATTTGTCTCCTTGTTTCATTGTTTATCAGCTAAATAAGAGTAAGACTTCTCTATTTTCGTTATTTACTAGTTCAGTTGCCTATTTCATCTAACCAAAGTGCCTTTGCAGTTGTGTTCTCTCATTCAGTGGATTGTGCTCCTTGTGCGTTACTTCTGGATCTTATCTTAAAGGAAAGATGCTCAATCATTAGGTTAGGTATTGCGACTTCATTTTTCCCATTCTAGCCATCATCTTGGATTTCTTCTATTTCTGCTACCTTAGAGGTGGTGCTCGAATGAAGTGCATGGGTAGCTTCTTTCCACTTCCTTATACTAACGATTAAAGATTCTGCTAGGCTAAAACGTCTCTATCTGGCTCAAATCCTCTTATTTTTCCAGATAAAAATAGTCTAGGCTAAATAATATTTCACATTTCTTCTTTCCCCTATGTCTTTTGTAAATGATGTATATGTGAAAAACCTATGTTACAGCTTCCCCTTCCCCATTATCTCCTTATCGTTGATCTTTTTGATATGAACTTTTTAATTTGTCATTGTTTATAATCAACGGCAGAGCGAATATTTTTGTCAAGGGTGTTCATAATTTTATGAAATGGGGTCACTTAATTTTTTTAATAAAAATTTTAAAAAAAACTAGTACTCACTCTGTTTCTGAAAGAGTGGCCTAGTTTGACTTGACATGAAGTTTAAGAAAATAAAATATATTTTTTAATCTTATGGTCCTAAATTAAATTTCTGTCAAATGTACAAAAAATCTCTTTAATCTTGTGGCCTTAAACATGCCACGTGGAAAGCCTGAATTAAAATTTTATCAAAAAAGGAAAGAGATCGTTCTCTTTGAAACGGACTAAAAAAAGTAGGTCATTCTTTTTTAAACAGGTGTATTTTTTAATTTGAAGACGAGAAAGTCAAACACTGAATGATGTCCTTAGCTTGATTTGAATAGTAAAAAGGAACTTTTTTTATAATAATAAAAGAGAGTTATCCATTTTTTCTTCAACAACAGAAGAGGACTTTGTTAAAGTGAAAAACAACTAAATATAGTTGTAGGAGCCTAGGGTCGTACCTAGGACTCTAAGGAAAATTTGCATTGATTTAGCCATAGAGCTATCGCTCTCTTTTGTTTCAAGGGTGTTCAACAATTATTATATATTCAACAATATGTATATTTAACCTATATATTAAAAAAAAACATGACGAATGGTGTTCATCTGATCACCCTTAGGTGTGTGTAGCTCCGCCCATGTTTATAATTTTTCTTCTTTCCACATCCATTCTTTGAAAATTTGTGAATAAGAAATTTCCTTTTTATATAGTAATGTTTGCCAAGTAGTCTATAAGTTGATTCTCTTCCGTCATTGTATGTTGAAATCTCTTCCCTCATTGTATGCTGAAATATGTATTTTTACATTGTAGGTCGTCCCTAATTTTTCAACTATTTTGTTTATCATCCACAGACTTTGTAAAAAGTACTCATATTTATTGAAATGTCAAAAGCAAAAAGATGATTGATAAATATAGCTTATATACCAAGAATAAATTTACATCTGATGTGATATTTTTTTAAAAAAATTTTATGCCCTCAATGTATATTTCAATGATGCTGCTGTTCAACGAGATTTAAAAGCAAAGCTAAGTTCTTTGATGTTCTCAATCTCATGGTAACTAGAAGCTATGTATGTGAGATTGTGGGTGGAGAGCTCCTTCAACCTTTCTACAAAGATAAATCTTAGTCATATTTTTGCTAATAAACAATAAAATTGATTATTTTTAAAAGCTGAAGACTATTATTATTATTATTATTTTATTCTCTTTGACCTAGAAGTACAATGCATGTTAGGATATAATCAAAGTATCCTTAACTCTAAGAGTGTCATCATCAAGAAATAGGAAGTGACTAGTGATCAAAGTTCCTCAAATCATAGGATTAAGTTCTTAAGAAACTATGCAAATGCAATGTAATAAAAACTTATGTACACATAGAAGTGTAAAAGAAGCATATTTTTGTTAGTGACTACAATATATTTTTTTTCTACTTACAAAGAAGAATTAAGATGGAGGAGGAAAGATTGGAGTGACTTCAAACTATGAATAGAGATATTGGCTTTAAAAATTAGTAAGAATGTTTTTTCTGCTTCTATTACTTATACTTTTATGCAATTGATTGCAAGTTTTTCCCATAATATTATTTTTCATGCTTTAAGCATGCAAATCTTATGTGTTCCTATGATTTAGAGAACATAGTAGTCCTTATCCATTATAATAACAAGAATGGACTTATAATTACTTTGTTCAAGTGTTGAAAAGAAGATTATGTATTATTGAACTATGATTATCAAGAATTTTGATTTTCATTATTATTTAAATAAGAGGCAACATTAACTCTCTCTAAGTTCAGCTTCACAAAGTTGTGTTGCTTCCTATTTAAAAGAGAAGATCAGAATCTTTGGTAAGCTATAGTTCAATAGTACCCAATATTGTCTTCAAAGCCTATAACGGATATAAACAATTTTCTTCCCTAGTTCAAAAGAATACATTAGGTTAGCATGTTTAAGACATGGATTTTTTTGTTATTGGAAATATTTACAGTTAACTACAAAAAAGTGCAAGTCCTAAAAGCAGAAAAAAAACATTTTTGTTAATTCCAAGAAAAAATATCTATAAAAAAACATCATTTTTGCTAATTCCGAGCCAAAATGGCTATCCATATTTTGAAGTAGTCTGAAGGATAAAAACCGCTTCAGTCTTGCTTCTTTCATCTCAATTCATCTCTACAAGTAGGAAAACGATAGATTATAGTTGCAACCAAAATATGGACTTGTTTTACACTTTTATGAATATGAATCTTTGTAATAGTGTATCGCCATATAGAATAAAAATGTACATTTCTATCGTTTTCTATCGTATTTGGTTGTTTGAATAAATTATGTATTTTTATTTGGACATGAGATAATATTCATTAAGGGATTGGGTGAAATTAAGAAACTCGTAAAGTTGATGTTGAAGATGATATCTGGAAGCAATACCTTGCAGTGAGTTATATATATATTTTTATTTTCTTGTAGATATAGTTTAGATCTATGTTATTTATTTTTCTGACTTAAGACTATTGATAATATAATAGACACACCAAAAAGAATTTCAGTGTAGGATGAAAAAGTTTCTTATACTGTCGTTGATGGCAGGAATGGGTGTAAAATTAATTATGTCGAGTATTTTCAAAGTGAATTCACCGATGATGATATAGCTGCTGAAAAGCTTACCACACCTGCTTCTGATGATACAACATTTGTTGACCAGGATGATGGATTTATATTTTGTTCTAAACATACATGAACTTTATATTACGTCCAAACAGAATTAAGAATTTTATGTTGGAAACAACTTGGCCAAACCTCTTGTTAGATGGACATCAATAGCTGAAGAACAAATAAGGCTACAACATGAACCAATCTTTGATATTGGAATTAGACTTTGATGATGAATGGACTATGTAAACTCTTGATCTCCTTGTAGATAATATTATTTACCTCTTCTTTTTTATCAAATTACGTTACATTTTTGTTCAAAATTGTCATAATATGAATATTCCGCTCTTTCTTATGTCATTATAGTTCTAAAATAAATTCATTTTCTTGGCAAAGGAAGATCATTTAATGATGTTTAGTTTCTGGAAAAATATGTACTTTAACTGTAGCGGAGTTTATCAAAGATTTGATTGAACGACATCGTCGTGGATGTTATGACCTACTATGTATGAATATTGGATGTTTCTTGCAATTTGCAGATGAGATGAAAACAAGATGTCTATTAACTTATTCAAGAATGGTTAGAGTTGAGAAACAATTGGCTCCCAGACTACTAGACTCGTGTGCTATCTCTTGGAGAAAGAGGTGAAATTTGAGTTTGATGAAAATTGTGTTAAAGCATTTTAAGGTGCTAGAGCGGAACTTAATTAAAGCTCCAATCTTGATTGCTCCTATTGGGAGTTACCATTTGAACTCATGTGTGATTCAAGCAATGCATTAGTAGGTGCATTAATTGGACAAAGGAAGAGTAGGTGTTGCATTTGATATATTCTGCTAGCAAGACCCTTGATTCCGCTCAAGCTAATTACAAAGTGACTGAGAAGGAGATGCTTGCTCTAGTGTTTGCCTTTGACAAGTTCAGATCATAATTGGCAGGTACCAAAGTGATTGTTTATACTGACCAAGCACCTATAAGGTACCTACTCAACAAGAAGGATGCTAACCCAAGGCTCATTCTATAGATATTGCTTTTTAAAGAATTTCACCTTGAAATCAAAGACCAAAAAGGTCAATTGAATCAAATAGTTTATCATTTTCCGAGGTGAGAAGACTTTTCTCATGTGCATGAAGAGGAACAAATACATGAAAAATTTTCAGATGAGTAGTTGATGACCTGAGACATCTCCCAAGTGATGTGGTATGCTGATATAGTAAATCTATTAGTGTGTGGAGTGTTCCCACCTGGTGCAAAGAATCAAACAAATAAATAAGGTGAAGCATGACACAAAATTTTACATCTGGGATGAATCATTCTTGTTTAATCAAGGAGTGGATCAAGTTGTCAGAAGATGCATTCTAGTAAATGAGGTCAAGAAAGTGCTCGAGAGTTGTTAGGCAAGTTGATGAGTCTACAAATTGGACTCATTTAGCATTATATTTTGATAGAATTAGTGTCCTCAAATGCATACTTTATCTCAATTAGCAAAATAAGGAACAAAGGCAGATGAATGAATGAAGAAATGATGATCTGAGAATCGCCGAATCCATTCGGTGAATCGGCAAAAGGTTTTATCCTCGCCTTTGTTCCAGTGTGCTGAGCCCTAAAAAAACAGATCAAATCGACAGTGAAAAGAAGAAATCGGTGTATCACCGAGCAGTTCCATGAAGCTGTACTATGTCGCCCAGTGATCCAAAACACGACAATGCTGAAGGATAATGCAGACGACGATGAAGCCTACCAAAGGGCAGATCGTCAAGTTGATCGACGACGTCGACTAACGACGCCCAATGATCCGCTACGGCACAGATTTTTGAAAACTATAAATACTCGTTGAGAGTTGTAGCTTATTATCATATTTTTAATATAGAATTTTTAACATAGACTTTTGAGTTTTATGTTTGGAGAGGGTTTTGAAGATTCAAAGGGTTTCAACTCCAAGAACTTGGACTTGGATCTTGTGGTTTCTTCATTCTTTGTTTGTTTTGAGAATGAAATCTTCATACCAATTTGAATGCAAATTCATTTTTGTATAAATTTCTATCTCTTTTACATGGCTAACAAAATTCCCAATTCTTGGGGTGTGATTTTGTGAATATGGGTTAGATTAATGTTGGGTCTTTCTTGTTGATGGTTTATTTGTGGAGTAAATGTGATTTCGTTTAGTAGTTGTGGTGGAAGTTAATGAAGTTGTAGTTCCAAATACGATTTTACCTTTATGTTTTCGGCTTGCTCGAGAAAGAGGTCGTAAAACTAAGACTACTAAATTTATGGCTGGTGGGATTGGGTCGACATGAGGTTCATCTAGGGAGAGTGAACCCTAGTCATTCTCCCACATACTTAGCTCGAGAGAGTGAGTGGGCGAAGGCAGAGGTTGTTCTTCATGCGTCAAGTGGTCTGAGAGGAACCCATTTGATTCGGAGTCACTTTCTCGAGAGAGAATTTACCCCCACTATAGTCTAGCCTAGTCACAAATATTCAACGGGTTTATTATCAAAAGCATGTACCCAATAGTTTAGTTTATCTTGTATTCCTATCACATACCAAGAATGTCATCTCCTTGATTAGTACTATTTGTATTTTTGCTTACTTGTGACAAACCCCATTTGTTAATTGACGCTTACGTCACCCCTTTTTATTAATAATGTTTTTAATCGATAATTTTTTTAGCTATGACTAATTAGAACTTAATTTTATTTTTCTATTAATTCTCAAGCCCACTCCCTTGGGACTCGACCGCAACCCTTGGAAGTTGTGTCTTGATTACGCATTTATCAAAATGGCGCCGCTATCGGGGAGTGGTGTTATTTGAGAATTCTTCGATTAGTAGAATTTTTGTTCTTCTTAATCATAGTTTACTCACTTAATTTTCAGTTTTGTTTTGAGTATTTTGTGTGTCACAACAGGACATATGAGTGCAAACGGGGAGAACAGCTGCCAAGCGAGTCATCTAGTGGGTGGTGCTCTTCATCGAGACGACATCAATGATCTTAATAGTGTTTATAACCATGCCCACATCGGTGAGATGGGTGCAATCAGAATGCCACAAGCCAACAGAAATGCAATGTTTGAAGTTATAGCGCGACACTCTAACTCATACATTCTAGATGTTTATTCGAAGGGTTAGAGCATGAAGATTCGCATGACCATATACGAAGCTTTGTGGAAGTGTGCACCCTTTTATTGTTCAAGAATCTATGTTAAGAGTCCATACAACTTTGCTTATTTCCATTATCATTGATCGGGGGAGCTACTAAATGGTTGATTGAGCTTCCAAACAACTCCATCAAATCATGGGAGGAACTGGTTATGGCCTTTCACGAAACATTCTTTCCTCCATCAAGAATAATAAAACTGAGGGACGACATTCAGAATTTTAAGCAAAAGGCGGGTGAACCAATTCACGAATCATGGACAAGGTTCAAGAGATTTTTGTGTAAGTGCCCAACGCATGGACTGCCAGGTGAATTGTTACTCCAATGCTTTTACTGTAGTCTGGACTTGGTTAAAAAAGGGATAGTTGACCAATTAGTGCAAGGAGGAATAATGTTACAATCATTTGATGTAGCCTCATTTCTCATAGATGGTATGACTAAAGTAAACCAGGCAGGGTACACCAAAGACAATCAAGTTTCCCCAATGTGCTTCAGATTAACACAAGAACAACTCGATAAAGAAAGGAAGAGAGACGAAAACATCAAAAAGATGTTGTCTCAAATAGAAATTCTACAAGAACACATGAAGGGGACATATGAGCATTTAGAGTTGAGGAGGGTTCTTCTCCCGCTTACTCAAGACCGGAGGAGAATCAAGATGGGAACTCGAGAAGAGACGAGGAGGGTTACCACCCACGCTATCAACAGCGGGGCGGAACTCAGGGTTGGAACTATTGTAGGGGTGTAGAAGCAAGGAGATATTGTCAAGATTGGGCTGAGCAGGATGTTCATGAGAAGGACCATACTCACTTGAGTGAGAGCCCAAAATCTAAAGGGAGTGCAAGTAGTCCTCGAGTAAATGATTTATTGTCACGCATACTCGATAAAGTTGAGGCCTTTGATGCTTTTCTAAAAGGGATGAAAGATGACTTTTCATCATTGTACAGTAAAGTGAATTTTTATGTTGATGCCATCAAAATGTTGGAAGGTTAATTGAGTCTATTATCAGCTCAATTCCAAAACACTGATGGAAGATATAGAAAGAGAGCTGGATGTAGTTACCCGTAGTGAAAAGGTGGCAATAGGGAATGTGATGGAAGACGAGGATCCTCAAAAGTATGAAGAGATTCAAGGTATGGAGAAACAAGAATTACCTATTCAACAAACCCTTGCCAAAGAACCACAGGAGTAAGCGGAGCAACAGGTTCAAGTTCCAAAATTCATGCACCCTTTACCCAAGATACCGCCACCATTTCCCCAACGCATGAAAAAGAAGAATGAAGGCGAGAAGTTCAAAAAGTTCTTGTCAGTGTTCAAAAAATTATCCATTAACCTCCCTCTGGTGGAAGCATTGTTGAAAATGTCGGGATACGCCAAATTCATGAAAGAGCTAGTTACAAAGAAAAGGAGCTTGGACTATGAAACTATTGAAGTACCCCATAGTTGTAGTGCAATTATGACAAAAGAGCTAATCACTAAGAGAGAAGATACTGGGGCATTCACCATCCCGTGCACCATTGGTATGCTCCAATTTGCTAAAGCTTTGTGCGATTTAGGTGCAAACATCAACTTCATGCCATATGGAATATACAAGAAGCTTGGTTTGGGAGAACCAAAGGCAACCACTTGAATCTGTGCTTGCTAATTATGATGAATCCAAAGTTCAAGGCTATGATGAAGTGGTAGTTGCCTTATCGGGGTTAGGAGTATATTCAAGGAATGCAATCAACTTGGATATCAACCTGAAAAACATAGAAAGTCCTCCTACAAAGCCATCAACTGAGGAACAGCCAAATCTGGAATTAAAAGCACTACCCACTCATATCAAATATGTCTTCTTGGGAGAAAATAATACTTTACCCATGATTATCGCAGCTAACTTGCTTGAAGGGTAGGTGAACTTACTCATTGAAGTACTACAGAAGCATATAAAAGCAATACGATGGACCATAGTTGATATAGTCGGCATACCTCCTGGTATCTGTAGGCACAAGATTCGTCTTGATAACGAGTGTAAACCTAGTGTGGAACATCAACGGAGATTGAACCCACCAAAATAAGAGGTAGTGAAAAAGGATATTATCAAGTGGTTAGACACGGGAGTAATCTACCCGATTGCAGATCGTAAATGGGTAAGCCCGGTACAATGTGTACCAAAAAAGGAAGGTATCACTATAGTCCCAAATGCAAAGGGGAAACTAGCGCCGACTAGACCAATGACTGGATGGAGAGTATGCATGGATTATCGAAAGCTTAACTCATGGACCGAAAAAGGGCCACTTCCCAAATCCTTTTATGGACCAGATACTTGACCGGTTATATGAAATGGGGTGGTATTTTTTTTTTGTAGGGTACTCCAGCTACAATCAAATCTCTATTGCACCTGAAGACCAAGAGAAAACCACTTTTACTTGCCCTTATGGAACATTTACATTCAAAAGGATGCCATTCAGATTATGTAGTGCCCCAACAACATTTCATCATTGCATGTTGTCTATTTTTGCGAATACGGTCGAAGACACTATGGAGGTATTCATGGACGACTTCTCAATCATAGGGGATACATTTGAAGAATCTTGAGACACTTAGGGAAAGTGCTCCAAAGATGCGCGGAAACAAATCTGGTTCTAAATTGGGAGAAATGTAACTTTATGGTGAAGGAAGGGATTGCTCTCGGGCACAAGGTATCCTAAAAGGGGTTGGAATTTGACAAGGCAAAATTGAGGTTATTGAGAGACTAACCCCGTCGATTTCAGTGAAGGGTGTCCGTAGTTTCTTGGGGCATGCAGGGTTCTACAGAACGTGAAAAAGAAAATTGTATCCACCCCGATTTTCATCAGCCCTTATTGGTCTGAATCTTTTGAAGTAATGTGTGATGCTAGTGGTATGGCATTGGGGATAGTGTTGGGGCAAAAGCGCAACAAACTATTTCACCTAATTTATTACGCAAGAAAGACTCTAAATAGTGCCCAACAAAATTATACGGTCACTGAGCAAGATTTGCTTGGGGTAGTCTATGCATTTGAAAAGTTTCGGGCATACTTGCTAAGCACCAAAGTGATCGTACATACTGATCAAGCTGAACTCCGTTACTTAATGGAAAAGAAAGATGCAAAACCAAGATTGATAAGGTGGGTGCTATTGTTACAAGAATTTGATTTTGAGGTAAAGGATCGAAAAGGCTACGAAAATCAAGTAGTTGATCACTTATCGAGGTTGGAAAGAAGGGAAGATGCTGAGCATGAGGTCGAGATAGACGACTCCTTCCCTGATGAGCAGGTGTTTGCAATATCTCTCAAACATAAACCATGGTATGAAGATTTTACAAATTACATTGTGAGTGGACTGATGCCAGATGAGTTGACCTTTTTACCAACAAAAGAGGTTCATGTTCGATGTTAAAAAATACTTTTGGGATGAACCATACCTGTTTCGAGTGTGTGCTAACCATGTCATTAGAAGTTGTGTTCCTGAAGAAGAAGCGGTATAAATTCTCCATTCTTGTCATGCATCTCCAGTGGGAGGTCACCATAGTGGTATTCGCACCGCCGCTAAAGTTCTCCAAAGTTGATATTACTGGTTGTCCCTCTACAAGGATGCACATGAATTTGTAAAGAAGTGCTCTATGTGAACAACAAGGCAGAGTGTCTAGAAGACACAAACTACCTCTCACTCTTATTTTAGAGGTTGATCTATTCGATGTATGGGGGATAGATTTCATGGGCCCATTTGCGAGCTCATATGGAAATAAATATATCTTGGTGGCTGTAGATTATGTTTCCAAATGGGTGGAAGCCATTGCACTTCTAAACAACGAAGGAAGACGTGTTGTCCAATTCTTGAAACGTTACATCTTTACAAGATTTGGCACTCCTTGGGCAATTATTAGCCAAGGGGGATCCCACTTTTGCACCAAGTGGTTTTCAATGGCACTGAGCAAATATGGGGTGAAAGACTAGGTAGCAACCCCATATTATCACTAAATAAGTGGCCAGGTCGAGGTATCAAATCAGGAGATCAAAAACATCTTGGCAAAGACAGTGAATGCCAACAGAACTGACTGGTCTAGGAAGCTCGATGATAAACCATGGGCATATCGGACAGCTTACAAAACACCTATTGGTATGTCCCTATATCAATTGGTTTTTAATAAGGCTTGTCATTTTCCCGTCGAGTTGGAACACAAAGCATTGTGGGCATTGAAAGGTTTACATTTTGGACTGGTCAAAAACTTGAAGGGTAAGGGTAGAGCAGTTGAAAGAACTGGATGAATTTAGACTCAGATCTTATGAAAGTCCAGCCATTTACAAAGAAAAGATGAAGAAATGGCATGATGCTTGAATACTCAAGCGGGACATCAAGTTTGGAGATTAGGTGTTGCTATACAACTCGCGACTTAGACTCTTTCCCGGAAAACTCAAATCCAAATGGTCTGGACCTTTTAGAATAACACGAGTGTTCAGCAATGGTGCCATAGAAGTTGAAGATCAAGAAAGACCCCCATTTAAAGTGAACGGTCAACGTTTGAAATTATATTTAGGGGAATGTCAAGATATTTCTTTGGTTGAAGAGGTGTATCTGGAAGATGGTTGAAGGCACTTCCGCGTCGTTCCACGACGTTAACTAAGGCGTTGTTTTGGAGGCAACTCAAAAACCTTTATTGCTTTATGTTGCTTTGATAAAATAATGGTGTGTTAATTGTGCAGGAAGAAGTGTGGGAAGCATTTGGAAAGAAAGAAATTGGCGAGTCACCAAAGTATTAGACGACCCAACTCACACTGCTTTTTGATCTAACCCAGCATGGGTTTTGGGTCTGTAAAACACGATGATCCAAAAGAAATGATTGGCGAGTCGCCGATCAGCTCAGCGACCCCAATTTGTATCGCCGTTTAGATCCCCACATTAACTGGGGGATTTTGTAAAACTCGGCGAGAAATGTGATTGCTCGGCGTGACGCCAAATGGTTCAGACTCACGACTAATGTTACCGAGTGGGCAAAAATTGGATGGTTTTCATGCCAAAGGTTTAAAAGTTTCAATTTCCTACGCTCTCCCTCATTTTTAAACTGTAAAAACTCACACCCAATTTTACTTTCAATATTGTTGCATATCTATTGTATTTTGGTTGATTTGTGCTCGAAATTGGATTACCTTGCCACCTAGCATTTCAATCAGGTCGTAGTCAGCACAAAAGGTCGGTTTTCTATGCCCCAAATTCATTTTATTAAAATCTATGCTCATTTTCAATAACCAGATCTTGTTGAAAGTATTCTGACCCTGCCGGATAGGACTAAATTGTTCACACACATGTTTTAATTAGACAATCATGCTCGAGTAGTTGTGAATGTTGAATTCCAGTAAATGTATGCCTTAATCTTCATTAAAATTTGAAGGGTTGTGTTTGGGTGCTATGGGTCATGACTTGATTGTACTAGTGCAAACTTTGATTTTGTCTTCAGGGGTTACACAGTTGAATTCGAGAAGAGGGTTGAAACTAGGTGCGTTGACCCGTTTGGCGAGCTCGGTCGAGCTCGCCGAACAACTCGGTGGTTCACCTAACATCCCCATCACGCCTTTAATTTAATGATAAATGTTTTGTTAATTCTGTAACTTTCGGCGGACTAACTCTATATCATAGAATGATATTGGCGACTCACCAAAAGAGTCGGCGAAGTTTATCAGTGTTTTTGTCAAATATTTCTCTAACTTCTCTTCGAGGTTTTGCATATATGACTAAACCTAGAGATACTGAAAGAATAACGCCAGCCAAAGAGAAGTCCAAACGAATTGCGATAAAGGAACATGCAGTTACGTCGAAAGGAAAAACTTCAAAATTACCCACAACTACCGGGAAAGGAAAGGGCAAGAGGCCCACTCCTGCCAGGAAAACCATCACCCTAGATCCTAATACTCCTCCATGGGCCAGGTGATTCTGCAGAGCGGTGCATGTCTTTCTGGCACTCACAATCAAAAGACCTTGGTGAAGCTGGCACTGTTGTTCAATCTGGGGTTACTCTGGGCACTGAAGCCCAGACAGATGAAGCGACTACATAGATAGGATTTCTCTTTACCTCCTCTTTGTCTTTCTTTATTTTACATTTTGGATTCTGTGTTACTTCCATTTGAGGACAAATTGCTTTTATTTGTGGTGGGGTGAGGCCTACTTTTGTGTGTTGTTTGTAACTCGTGTTTTTATGTATATATTTGGGTTGTTCTATTTAAATTGTGTTGACACTACTTTTGGTGGAGGTTTGAGCTTGTGGCTCTTTTTATTTTAAAATGTCAAAATGATTTTGACTAGTCCAAAAATTTATTTTTGCCACCTCTCGTGTGTTGACTATGGCTGTTCTTTTGCAAAATTTGAGTCTCGGTTTCGATCAATACCGATGACTTGAATAGTACTCTCAATCGAACAAACATGAATGTGCTGCTACGATGAGGCCAAATGAAGTTGCATAGACAATATGTGAACTCTTCGCATCTCGTTATGCCTAGCCTAGTATCGAATTGAGTCTCTTGTGATGATCATTGCACACTATCAAAAGTGTAGAGTCTTGTTTGACTTATAGTGTCAATGCCTAGTGTGATGAGCTTACGTGTGAACTATGGATGATGTATGCTAGAATTTTCCCCGTTGGTTTGCTCAACTAAGTGATGACATCTCTTGAAATAATTTTAGGCAACTTCTAAGAGTGTGAGCCAATTTGACATATACCTCTTTTGTGGCCTACCTTGTGAGTGTGCGTGAACCTCTTTTGAACACCCCTTGAGCCTTACCTTTCTTTGAAAGAACCTTGATGAAAACACTGACCTTTCTTTATCCATTACCCATAATCCTCATGAAGTTGTGGTTTAGTTGAATAGCCAACTTAGGCCAAAAGCCTAAGTTGGGAGTGTGGTGAAAAGATAAGGGAAAGTCAAGAGGTGCAAGGAAAGTCTCCTCTTACCCATGGTTTTGACAAAAATAGAACCCCTCCATTAAAAAAAAGGGCTGAAAAAGAAAGTTGTGGAATAAAGTACAAAAGAAATGGGGTTTCTAAACTATTTATGGAAACTGAATAATAGAATGACTTATGAGCACTAAAGAAAAAATGATGAAGGAAGAGAAAAGTAAGTGTTGTAAGTACCTCATTTCATAGGGATAAAACTCAATGAGCCTAAATGACCATACCTTTGCACTCAGCCCGATTACAAACCTTGAAAAGACCTTTTTGATCTTGAGTGAGCTGAAGCAAGTATTGATTGGAAAATACGGGCAAACCTATGGGTGAAATTATGCATTATGTTCTTCGTTGTGAGTGTGAGTGTTGTCTATAATTTTGAAGCTTTAAACTGTGAACAATTGTGTGAATATGGAATCATTCTTTGTGTGAGGGAATTTGAACACTTTGGTTGAGCTTGGACTTGCATTTGAAGCAAGTATTGTGAGCATGAGATTCTTTGATATTGGTGAGTCACACCTTGAATATTTGAGTGCACATTTGATCTTTGCATAAGTAAATTTAGTCTTGTTGTGTGCATTCATGATTGAGTCTTGTGTAGCACGGTTCGAGATACCCTTTTTGAATGGCTAAACTTGAGTTTGCTTAAGGACAAGCAAAAGTTTAAGTTGTCGGTATTGATGAGTCTACAAATTGGACTCATTTAGGGCTATATTTTGATAGAATTAGTGTCCTCAAATGCATATTTTATCTCAATGTCTGATGAAAACCCTTAAGTTTCAGGTATTTGGAGTTTGAGGGAAAGCATGGACACTACTTAGCAAAAAAAGTAACAAAAGTAGCTCAAAGAATGAAGAAATGAATATCTCAGAATCGCCAAAAGTTCTTATCCTCGCCTCTTGTTCCAGTGTACTGATCCCTAAAAGACCGGATCAAATCGATGGTGAAAAGGAGCAATCAGTGTATCATTGAGCAGTTCTGCGAAGCTGTACTATGTCACCCAATTATCCAAAACACGACGATGTTGGAGGCTAACACAAGACAGCGAAGAAACCTACAAAAGTGCGGATCGCCGAGTTGATCGGCAATCTTGACTAAGGACGCCAAATGATCTGCTGCATCATAGAATTTTGAAAACTATAAATACTTATTGAGTGTTGTAGCTTATTATCAAATTTTTAATATAGAATTTTTAACATAGACTTTTGAGTTCTAAGTTTGGAGAGGGTTTTGAAGAACTTGAATATTCAAAGGGTTTCAACTCCAAGAATTTGGACTTTGGTCTGGTGGATTCTTCATTCTTTGCTTGTTTTGAGACTTAAATCTTCATACCCATTTGAATGCAAACACATTTTAGTATAAATTTCTATATCTTTTACATGTCTAGCTAAAACCCCAATTCTTGGGGTATGATTTTGTGAATATGGGTTAGATTATATGTTGGGTCTTGCTTGTTAATGATTTATTTGTTAAGTAAATGTGATTCCGTTTAGTACTTGTGGTGTAACTTAATGATGTTGTAGTTGCAAATACGAGTTCACCTTTGTGTTTTCGGCTTGCTCGAGAGAGAGGTCGTAAAACTAAGACTACTAAATTGATGGTCGGTGGGATTGGTTCAACATGAGGTTCAACTCAAGAGAGTGAACCCTAGTCCTTCTCCCACACACTCAGCTCGAGAGAGTGAGTGGGCTAAGGTGGAGGTTGTTCTTATTCGGGGTAAGTTGCTCGAGAGAAAATTTACACCCACTGTAGTCTAGCCTAGTTACAAATATTCAACAGGTTTATTAGCAAAAGCATGTACCCAATAGTTTAGTTTATCCCATATTCCTATCACATCCAAAGAATCCCGTCTCCTTGATTAGTACTTTTTGTATTTTGCTTACTTGTGACAAACCCCATTTGTAAATTGACGCTTACGTCACCCCTTTGATTTATAATGCTTTTAATCGATAATATTTTTAGCTATGACTAATTAGAACTTAATTTTATTTTTCTATTAATTCTCAAGACCACTCCCTTAAGACTCGACCCCAACCCTTGGTTGGGTTACTTTACTATTGTACGATCGTAGACACTTGCATTTGAAGTTGTGTCTTGATTACGCAAACATCACAAGTCCTTATGGAGGAGAGCTCATAACTCGCAAGGTATTGCATTTTTGTTTTTTTTTGGCCCTCTTTATTCAAAGACTCTATAGCTTATGTGAAAGAATGTGATGTGTGTCAAAGATTGGATACTATATCTAGAAGACATGAGAGGCCACTCAACAATATTCTTGAGGTAGGAATCATTGATGTGTGGGGTATTGACTTCATGGGTCCCTTCCCACCATCAGATTGGAACTAATACATTCTAGTGATGGTTGATTGTGTTTCCAAATAGGTCAAGGCTGTAGCTCTTCACGTCAATGATTCAAAGGTAGTTATTAAATTAAAAAAAATAGATTTTCACTCGTTTTGGTACTACAAGGGGGATCAGAAGTGATGGACGAAAGGACTTCATTAACCATTTTATGATGAATTTTGTAGTTATGTATGGTATATGTCATGAGGTAGCTACAACATACCACCCACAAACTAGTGGCCAAGTTGAATTGTTTAATCGAGAGGCAAAACAAATCTTACAGAAAACAGTGAATGCTCAATGAAAATATTTGTGTGGGAAACTTGATGATGCGTTATGGATGTATAGGACAACATATAAAACACCCATGGTGACTTCTCCTTATCACATGGTGCTTGGAAAGCATTTCATGCTCCGGCAGAGTTAGAGCATCAAGAGTATTGGGTGATAAAGAAGTTAAATTTTGACCTAGAGCTAGTTGGTAGGAAAATAATAGGACGATTGCATGAACTTGAGGAGTTCAGTATCCATGATTATGAGAATGCTAAGTTGTACAAATCGAAGACCAAGAGATGGCATGAAAAGTACACTGTACCTCACACTTTTTCTCCAAGACAAAATGTTTTACTTTTCAACTCTAGATTTAGATTATTCCCAGAAGTGTTGAGGATGATGCAATATTGTGCGGTAGAACTTAAAAGGAAATGATGCAACAACGCTCTTGGTGAAAGAGAAATGGGTCAAGCACTATTTTGGTTATAATGTGGATCGAGATCGAGAAGCTCTTTAGCTAAATGATGAATGATCTAAAGTTGAGTCGAGCTGCGATGTTTAACTACGTGTTGCACGGGAGGTTATGATAAGTCCACAAATTGGACTCATTTAAGGCTATACTTTAATAGAAATTGTGTCCTCAAATGCATATTCGAGAGAGTGAACCCTTGTCCCATGTCCATACACTCAGCTCGAGAGAGTGAGTGCGTTAAGGTGTAGGCTGGTCTTCATGCGGCAAGTGGATGTCCGAGAGGAACACATTTGAAACGGGATAAGTAGCTCGAGAGATAGCATATCCTCCTTAAAGTTTAGCGTAGTCACTATTATTCTATGAATCTTCTATCAAAAGCATGTACCCAATAATCTAGCTTAACCCGTATTCCTGTCACATCCCTAGGATCCCTTCTCATTACTTAGAAACCCTTGCTTATTTTGTTGTTTTTACTTACTAATGACAAAAACCCCCCACTGTTAATTGGCACTCTTGTGTCCCCCTTTAATTTACAATGTTTTTAATCATTAATATCTTTAGCTACGACTAGTTAGATCTAAATTTTATTTTTCTTTTAATTCTCAAAACCACTCTTTTGGGAACCATCCCAACCCTAGGTTGGGTTACTAAACTATTGTACGATCGTAAACACTTGCATCGGAAGTTGTGTCTTGAATACGCAAACATCAAAATGGTGCCGCTGTCGGGAAGTGGTGTTATTTGAGAATTCTTAGATTAGTAGAATTGTTGGTCTTCTTAGTTGTAGATCACTTACTTCATTTTGAGTTTTGTATTTGGTTTGTTTGTGCTTCAAAAGCACAGGAGGTGAATATATCAACCAACACTTGCGAACTAATATAATTTCCTCCGTTAGAGGAAATGCTAATTCGGGATAGAATCCTAACCTTCAAGCAATTGGAGGGCAAAAGGTACCACAAATCATGGGTAAGGTTTAAAGAAATGATCACTCAATGCCCAATTCATGACATTCCCGACATAATCCTCATTGACTGCTTCTACAGAGGTCTTGGCACCAGAAGTAAGAGGGTGGTCGACCAACTTATTCCGGGTGATACTGGAAAGCAGTCATATGTGAAGGCAGTTCAATTGCTTGACAACATGACTAAAATGAACTAAGAAGCAGAGAAGGACTTTATGATGGCCGCACTAATGACTCAAATGGATGAGTTGGCCGAAAATATGGTGAAGATCGAGGCTCAGTGCAAGATGAAGGATAAATATTTCCCTCTTCAGGAGCAAAAAATCCCAAGGACAATGAAGTTAAATGCATTGACGGAATGCTATCAACCATTCTTCACAAGGCAAGTAAGTAGGATAGAGAGGTGGAAGAATTGAAAGAAGACATTAAAGGGATGAAGAGAATGATTTGGTCTCATTCCAGAGTTTTCTAGACGCCGAGAACCTATTAAGTCATGTGTTGCCTCCACTCCATTGGCAGAAAAATTGGGGGTTGCGTAGTGATGATATGGCTAACCCCAACAATGATGCTTAAATAGTGATTCGCATCGTGACATGATGTTAACTAAGGCACTGTTTGGGAGGCAACCCAAATCCATTTACTACTTTCTTTTACTTTAATAAATAATGGTGTGTTGGTTGTGCAGGTTTAAGTGTGGAACATGTTTGGAAAATGCAGATTGTCGATCAAAATGAGCAGTCAGCGGATCACTGAAGAGGTCGGCGAACCGACTTGACCTGCCATTTGGCTCAACAAATTTATAAATTAGAGCCTATAAAACTCAGTGAGATTGAGCATCAGTTCGGCGTGTCGCCAACCAGGTTGGCGACCACGATTAAGATCGCCGTTTGGACCCTCTCATTGATTGAAGATCCTATAAAACTCAGCGAGTCAAATGACCATTCGGTGTGTCGCAGCATGGATCGGCGAGTGCCACTAATGTCGCTGAGTGGACGTGAACTGGAGTTTATGAAGGCCACAGGTCTTAAGAGTCTAAATTCTTCAATTTTCCTCTCTTTTAAAGTCCACAAACCCACACCAAGGTAGTATTTTTCTTATTTTCGCATTTTACTAGTATTTCGGTTGGTTGATTTGTGCTCGGAGTGGATTTCTTTGCTGGTTTGCATTTCATTCTTACCGTTATTAACATCAAAGGTTGGTTGCCTAACAGTCTAAACTATTTTATAGAATTTGTACTCATTTGGAATATCTATATATTGTTCTTCTTTATGCCCATATTAATCTCTAAATGTGGCTCAATTTGTTTATAAGTGTTGAGACCCCGTTTGTTTGTGTTTTTAGCAGAAGTATATTTTGTGGGATTGTGTTTGGATGTTATGGATCTGAGTTAAATCTCACTAGTGCATGTGCTGACTTTATTTTTGCGGCTTAAGGGGTTGAATTCGAGAAGGTGAGTTGAGAATAGGCACATTAGGATGTTTGGCGAGCTAGGTCTAGCACGCCGAACTACTCGGCGGTTTGCCAGATGCTCTCATATCACTTCAATTTCTTGTGGAATTTGATGTTTAATACAGTAACTTTCGACTAAAAGCCTGAGGTCTCCAAAAGTGCTCGGCGACTAGCCGAATGTATTCTTGATCGTTTTTTTTCTGCCCCTTTGATTTTTCTTGCATTTCAACTTTTGGCTGACTCATCGGACCTTTCGAGCAAATCTCTTTGATTCTTCTTGAGGATTTGCAGATATGGCGAAACCAAAAGCTGCCGAGAAAATTGTACCAACCCAAGAGAAGACTGAAAGTAAGACGATGAATGAGGATGCCACTACATCCAAAGGCAAGGCTACTATACCGCCCATGTCTGGTGGGAAGAAGGATAAGAGAAAGGATAAGGGAGACAGGGAAATCTATGTGTCACGCCCTGAGACTACCCCCCAGACGCGTACACGGAACCTAGGACCACGAGTGATCCCTAGCTAACCCTGCTGGAATGATCATGAGCATACTAAAGATAATAAACAGATGCGGAAGCTAAATCATAAATAAAAATGAAAAGATGGGGAATACCCATATACTATAACTGAGATATATGAAAACTGATGAGTTTAATACAAAGAAGATATTAACTCAACACTAACCTGAATCTAACTATGTCTGAAATAAGCCTCTAAACTGACTAGAAATGTTGGGACATTCCCCAACTAGGTCTAGCAAAACTTAAACTAAAGACAAAAAGCGATAAAGATAAACATGTCACAAGGCCTCGAAGAATGAAGACTCACCACTAATGTTGTTGAACTGAAGATCTGAAATTGATCTAAGCGTGATTTGGATGCTGAGAACCTAAACCTACATCACGAGAAGATGTAGCGCACATGTGCGTCAGTACTTGAGAGGTACTGAGCATGTAAGATAGAGTAAAGCTGAAATAACATAAAATTGAACAAAGCAATAAAGCAATGAAATAATCTGAACATGATATAGATACTGAAAATACTAAATACTAAGCTAATTGATGCAATGACCAAATTTATAACATGTTGAGACTGAATACTGACTGTACTGAAATATGATCTATGCAATAGAGTCTGACTGAATTGTGGGAGCTACTAATAACCGACATAAAAACACATGAGCTAAATGTGGAGTCCGATGTATACGCCTCATCCAGAGGACACAATATACCCTGCCGGAAGTATAGAGGCATGCTGGCGTGATCACTAAACTGATGTTGCCCACAGAGGGGACTTACACCAACGTGGCTCGTAGTTTTGGGAATATATGGGTACGCTGAACCCTAGTCTAACTCGGTATTATGCTACTCCCAATAGATTAAGTGATTAACACATTATGACTGAATTTCTGTAAGTTACTGGATAGTTCGAACTGAAGAAGCAAACTGAAACTGCAACAATTAATCTAATAACGATGCATTAATAACTGAGGCATGTATAACTGAATAACTGAGATATCTAACCTAGCATGCGTAATTCAAAAACTAAAGAAATACATAGCTAGGGTACTAAAATTCATGCAATAAACAGAGAAATAACATGATAATCTGATTTGGAACATATTAATAACTAATTCATGATGATCTGTTGGAATTCTAGAAACCCTACGTCTATTGACAATAAGGGAATCAAGAAACTGACTGAATTCTAGGAACGTAATGGGGGAAAGGAACCCACTAGTGAAATCCCACATACATGTTGACGAATTCCATAAAGAAATCTTTCGATTTCGGAGCTGGAACTGAAGGAAACTTGCTGCGTTGTTGAACTAGGTTTCTTGAACTCTTTTCTCCTCTTACGCTCTAATTTTTCTAAGCTTTGATTAATGATTTGACTTAGGTAAGTTCTAGTTATGTTTCTAGGCTTAAACTAACTAAAACCTCATGATTTACGGTCTGAACGATGTATCTTAGGGGTCCAACGAAATAGAAAAAGACCGAAAGAACCCTGACTTAATTGCTGTCACAGTGACCGACGGATTGGACCTACGGGCCTTCTTTCAATCGACGGTCCGTCCATTGGAGTCGTCGGTCGAGTCTGCCCGATAGGGCTTCAGTAAAATGAGCATAACTTTTTACTCGGAGGTTGGGTTTTAGCAAATTCGGTGGCGTTAGAAAGAGGATTAAATTATCTATTATATCATATGTCATGAAACACATAATTGATTTTGTGATAAAATTAATGACCATCTGAAGTTGACCCATCAATAATTTTCAGCTAACTGGTTGTTGACCATTACCTATGGTCAGACCTAAGGAACGTGGATCGAATGACCGTCTGTGCTGGTCGGCCGTAATTTGTGTCAGAGGCTGGGTAAAGGAGGACTATCCATGGACATGGACCACAGACCGTGGGTCTGTCCGTAAGTTGGGACTTAGCCGACTTTTCTGAGCTGGTTTGGGGAGGGGTTGTAGTGGTGAACCACGGACCACCAGCATGGGTCGTGGTCTAACCTACGGTCCGTGGATGGCAACTGTGAGTTGCACCTGCAACTTCTCAAAGTCTGTAGTTTTGGTTTGTTTCGGATACGAGTTGTTACATTATCTCCCCCTTGGGACCATTCCTCCTCGAATGAAGACTAAACTAGCTGAAATGGAGGGAGAGGCTTGCATTCCCTACCGCCAAACACTGAGAACTGAATTTCTCACTGAGTTGAGTTCCAAGAACATTCTAATACGCTATAAATGCAAGTACAAACTGAAGGAACATGATTCTAAGACTGAATTTACGCATGAATGACACAAACTCTCAACATGAGAGGAAGGTGATCATCCCAACTACCCTTGAAGTCGATCACACAAACTCTCAACATGTCCTCTAAGGTCTGAATGGTACGATCTGCCTAACCATCCATCTGTGGATGAAATGTTGTGCTAAGGTTAACCTGAGTACCAAGACCCTTCTAAAATGACTTCTAGAAATGAGAGGTAAACAAAGGACCTCTATCTGAGATGATAGATAAAGGAACCCCATGCATCCTCACAATCTCATTAATGTAAAGCTTGGCGTAATCCTCCACCGAATCTGTAGTATTGACCACCAAAAAGCAAGAAGACTTAGTAACCCTATCAATAATCACCCAAATGTAGTCATGTTGTCTCTGAGTACGAGGTAAACCTGTGATAAAGTCTATGTTGATCACTTCCCACTTCCAAGTACGAATGTCAATCTCTTGAGTTATACCTCCTAGTTTCTGATGTTCTACCTTGACTTGCTGGCAATTGGGGCACTTAGCCATAAAATCTGCTATATCTCTTTTCATACCATTCCACCAATAGACTTCCCGCAGATTGCGGTACATCTTTGTAGCACCTGGATGAATAGAATATCTGGAATTATGGGCTTCTGCAATAATATGCTGTCTTAATTCACCCACATCAGGAACACACAATCTATCCTAATAGAGAAGTACACCATCTCCCCGTTGAGAGAAAACCTCCACTCTCTGATTGTAGAATTCACCCTTAAGCTCAAGCAAGATTGGATCACTATCTTGCTTTTCCTTAACCTCTACTACCAACGAAGATTCTGCCCCATTTTGAACCGTTACACCACCATCTGATATGCTCATAAGATGAACTCCTAGGTGAGCAAGTTTGTGAACATCCTTTGCTAGACCTTTTCTTCTTCCTCAACATGTGCTACACCACCCATGGATAATTTGTTACGAGCATATGCTACTACATTCGCCTTTCCCAGATGGTAATGTACGCTCATATCATAATCTTTGATGAACTCAAGCCACCTTCTCTGGCGAAGATTCAACTCTTTCTGGGTCAATACATATTGGCTCTTATGGTCTGTGAACACATCTACATGAACACCATAGAAGTAGTGCCTCCAAATCATGTGTGCAAACACCACTGCTGCAAGCTCGACGTCATGAGTCAGATAATTCTTCTCATGTACCTTAAGCTTTCTGGAAGCGTAAACTATAACCTTACCTCGTTGCATCAACACACAACCTAGGCCGACACTGGATGCGTCACAATAGATCACATAACCATCTGAACCCTCTGGTAGAATCAAGACAGGAGCTGTAGTCAACCTAGTTTTCAATTTTATGAAGATTTTCTCACAATCATCTGACCACTAGAAGTTAAAATTTTTCTGAGTCAACCTAGTCAATGGTGAGGCTATGGATGAAAATCCTTCCACGAACCTTCTGTAATAGCCCACTAGACCCAAGAAACTTCTGATATCTGTAGTAAAGGGAGGTCTGGGCCATTGTTTCACTGCTTCTATCTTTTGGGAATCTACTCGAATTCATTCACTAGACACAATATGCCCAAGGAAGGCCACTGATTGTAATCAAAACTCGCACTTGTTAAATTTTGCAAATAACTGGCGATCTTTGAGAGTTTGCAGAGCAACTCTCAAATGAATCGCATGTTCTTCCTTATTCCTAGAGTAAATGAGGATATCATCAATAAAGATGATAACGAACAAGTCTAAGTACTGCTTGAATACTATATTCATCAAATCCATGAAAGCTGCAGGAGCATTGGTTAGTCCAAATGACATAACTACAAATTTGTAATGACCATACTGAGTTCTGAATGTAGTCTTCGGAATGTCACTATCTCTCAATCCCAAACCCTAACTGCTGCCCCATTTCTCTCATATTCACTCAACTCTCCAAATTTTATTGTTCTTCTTTTCACTTTTTTTTTTGGCAACAAAAAGTGAACTTTTACAATACCAAAAACCAAAAAATACACCTAAGAGCATCTATAATTTTTTCAACTTTTTCCCCACACAAATCCCCAAATCCTCCGTTCTGTTTTGCCCAAAGCTTTTTCTAGCCACCATTCTTCAACTACCAACCAACATAACCAATCAATAACAAAAGAAAAATCAAACCCACCAAACTGATCTACTCATAATCATGTATGTTAATATACAATCACCGTAATAATTATGTAAACACGTTAATTATAATACGGAATACTTTCAAAACATATGATAAATACATGCAAATCGTAGTAAATGGGCATATAAATACGCCTAGGATCATTTTGTCTTATAATTTATGACTTTAAAACAAACACAATTATAGAAGGACTTCTCTACACAAAGAAATAATTAAAATTAAGAAATAATATAGTAGTTCAGTCATTAATTAAGAACATTAAATTAGAATAATATGTCACAAAATTCAGTATAATTTATCAAAATCTCATAGTGTTAAGAGCTAATTACATTATTTCCCTACTATTTTCCATATTATAGAAATCTCTTAAAATTTATGAATTTCGGATACATACCTGGACCTCTGAATACATTAGCAATCATCGAGATACATGTGTAAGGGATGTATCCGAGAGGGAAGAGATGTACAAGAGAGGTGATAGGACATCGAGATACATGAGTAGACATCGAGATACATCAGCAGACATCCTGATACATAGGTGAGAGATGTATCCGAGAGGGGAGGGATGTATCCAAGAGGGGGACATGGATGTATCAACGAGAGGACAGTGATGTATCCGAGAGGAAATTTTTGAAATCTTTTTAAATGGTGGAATGTTTTAGAAGTTATGATAAAATATGATGTGTATTTATGTAATTTTTCCAAAAAATTAATCCATTAAAATTAGAAAGTTGCATCAAGAACAAGTTTGGTTAGCAATCGAAAGCATAGGAAGATCGATAAGGAAACAAATTTAAGGATTATATACTTTTGACTAGAAAAATCATATAGAAACAAAATATTTGATCATACAAGAAAGTTGACTTTCTAAATTAAATTTAAGTTTTTAGTTGGTTATTAAATGATTAAATCTAACTTTTAAAATTTTGAAATTTAATGATAAACAACTATATTAAGTTATTTACAAGCTTTCCATACATTAGTTTTGAATTGTTTTTAATCTCAAGGACATCCTCTTCAAAGCAACAATAAAACCCTCCTCTTTGTCCCTTTGTTTGCAACAAATTTCAAACTAACAAAAAATAAATTGTAAACGCAAATAGAATATGAAGAAGAATAATTTTATTGATAAACATTGTAGTTATAATTATGTTACTCCATTTATTCTTCTCTCATAAGATACTTATCCATAATTTGATTGACATTTGTGGCATATTTCTCGAATTAGTATGATTCATTTTTATCTCTCAATGAATATGTCATCAAATTTTGGAATATTCGATATGCTTCTGTAAGAGAGTATAATACCTTTTATATAGGCATGAATTGAAATGACCCGCTAGGTCATTTTTTGATAGTTCCATGAATTTATGATTTTACCCCCTCTGATGTTGAACTTGAGTCATTTATGATTTAGTTGAAAAGTTACTTCGAACATTGAGCCAGTTGAGAATATGGTAAGTGGTTTTGGGAGGCTAAGTTTCTCAAAAGTTGTTTCTTTTTTAGTTTCGATTGTCAAAATGGAATTCTATCAATTCCATCAATCCTGGAACGTGGATTCCCAGCTGTGAGAGTTGTCGTCTAAAGATTGAGTCATTTTGAGGATTTGAGGTCCTAAGTTGTGAAATAATGGAAATTTAGCCTTTCTGTTGACTTTAGCAACATTCAGGTTTTAGATACTCGGGTCAAAATTCTGAAAGTGTCTTTGGATTTGGGGGATGATTTATGCCTAGGTTAGGTCTTGCTTGATTTTTGAGAGGTCCCGAGCTTGTATTAGTCATTTAGGGGTTGAGTTAGTTTCTTGTCGTCTCTTATGTCAAGGAGACCTCAGATTCATGTTTTGATGGATCCATTGAATCTGAAACATTGAGTACAATAAATTTTCATATATTGTTTGTGTTCAGGGGGTTCGGAACGAATCTCTACGGCCTATTAGATGTTTTGGTCTTGGCTGTGTTTTCTTGTACTACAAGCCTCACTTTTGAGGAAGCGAAGGGCCTGCCACATAAGCAACCTTCGCTTTAGTGAAAGATGCTTTATTAAAGAAAGACGTGAACCCCTTGTCGCTTTTGCGACACTTGAAAGGGTTATTTGTTGCCATTTTTAGGGTTTATGCCCCATTTTCCATTTTTGAGCTAGGGAAACCCTTGGTGGGGATTGGGAAAAGGATTTCTTGTGCTAAATCAATTGGGTAAACTTTCATGATCCTAAACCTTCATTTCCTTTTGTCATTTGTTAATTCTAACATAATAAATTGAGATTTTGATTGGTAAATGACAATATTTTTCAAGAACTCAAGTTTTCAACTAAAATTGATATTTTGAATTGTTTTTGAGTCTTTTTTGAAAATGAATTTCCCCAATAAGTTCCTAAATCTTTGAATAATGTTTTAAGGCTTTAAATTTCGGACTCAAACCTTTTTTGAAAATTGGATTTTGAGTTGATTGACTCATTTTTTTAAAAGTAATTGATGTGGTTATTATTGTACTAGAATATTTATTGTGAATACTTGATTGATATAGATTGGGTGGCTTCAGAAGGGGAAGACTCAACTGTTGGAGTAGTTAATTGTTTCAATTAAGGCAAGTGATCTGCTAAATCTTATATTCTGGTAGAACTCATGTATTCCCTTTATTATTTATGCGTTGGGAGTAATGGGGATGAAGTGAATGGTTAATTTTCCAGTTGATAAATCTTAATAAATAAAAAGGGGTTGAAATTGAAAGGCTATGTGATGAACATGATAGTGTGAATTGTCTTCTTGTGACCCTTATTGATTGATTGACGAAATGTTTGATAGCATGAACGTGCACTTAAATTGTATGAATTGTTGTTTCTTCCATATGGTGTGATATTACTTGAACACATTGATTATTGAGCACTGTGATGCACATGGGAAATGGGTCCAGCAAATTATTTAATATAAAGCCAATGGGAAATGGTTTTGGCCAGTGATATTGTGCCTGTGGGAAATGGGTCTGGTGAAAGATCGATTATTCTGATTTGATGCTTCTGTGTGATTTACATGTTAATTTTGATTGATACACTTATTGTGTTTGATTGATCTACTTGAAATTGAGATTGACTTGACATGTTTTGTTGTTGAATCGTGACAATTGAGATGTGTATTTTGAACGTTATGATTTGTTAGGTTATGCTAATTTTTGTGTAGGTTTTAGTTTGAGGATGTTTAGTTGGAGTGTAAGAGGTATTCAATTTCTAGCTAGATGACATGTTTATTAGGTTTGTTGTTGGGTACCATGTTGTTGGTACTCACCCCCTGCTTCTACATTTGTCTAGGTTCTGTGCTCGGATCTATGTTATCTCTTTCTTCTTCTTATGAGTTCGAAGCTTTTCAAGGATTTGGATATGTAGCTGATGGATACTTCGGCATGCCCTCTTTATCATTTCCTTTATACTTTGTTCTATTTGAGAAACAAAGGTCGAGACTTGTAATTATTTCAATTCCACAATTTATGTGTTAGAAGCTTGTACACGTCATAACCAGATTTTGGGGTTTCTTTGTAAAAAGAATAAGTTTTCCACATTATCTTGGTTTGCTTTATATTTCGGCATTTTTTTGTTTCATTAGGTTGACACTGACTTCTCTTGGTGGAAGTAGACATGTACTATCACGTCCCTTTTGGGTCGTGATATGAACTAAGGTTTAGGGTTGATTAGCCTTCAACAATGCTAATTGGAATTGAATATACCTTGTAGAGTCCGAACTCGAAATGAACACATCATGTAGAATTCCACAAAATTTCAAATATCTACAAATACCCTTACTTCAAGGCTTGTCAGAGCTTAGACTTGATGAAACTACAAGACAAGACTTGAAGTACTTATTTTTCCATTTTTACAGTTTTGTGACTTCAGATTTGCAGATTTTATCTGTGAGAGAAGAGATGAAGGGAAAATTTGGTTCACTAGGCTTGCCAATTTTCTTGCAATTGTAATGACATGTTTCCGTGATAATGGAAAAGCCAATGTAAAAGGAATTTGGGCCAAAAACCTTCAGAGTAGTAACTTCAAAATTTCTAGCCTAGGCAAGAATTGGAAAAAAATTGAGTCAGGTGAGATGTAAGGAATTTACTGTGTTGAAATTACTTGCTTATATTAGGCTTACTAGAGCAGTCGTGTGATCCAACTAGTCCACCGTGGTTTCGTGTACTCATACTGCACTTTCTCTTTCTTTCTTGAGTACAGGGCATCTTTAGGCGGCTACTGACAGACTTAAGTTAGGAGATCATTGACCGAGACTGGTTTTGTGGGTGAGCCAATTGTTTCTGGTTGCCATTGATCGATCATTAGTTTAGTCCATTTTTTCGGACTCAGACTATATATTTAGACCTTTACTAATGTTTAGTTTTCGGGTTACACCCCCTTTTTGTTAAACTTGTTGATTAGTATAGTTTTGGTACAATGGCTTTCATGTCTAGGGGTTGAATTTCCACGAGGTTTAGGCTTGGTTTTTTTGTTAAACTTTCTGAGTTAATGGGGAACTCAATACTTAATTAATTATTTAATACTGCTTCCATATCTTTAAATGATTTAGTTTATTTAAGTTGTTTAGTCGACTTGTAGTAGTTGTTTTCCCACATGAGTGTTAGTGTGGATGCCAATCACGGTGGTCTGGGTCGTATTAAGGTTGGTATCAGAGCCCATGTTCGTTGATCTCACTGTACCTAATCGAGTCTAGTATAGTATTGCAGAACGGTACAAAGACGTCTATTTATTTCTTTGAGAGGCTACATGACTTTGGGAATATCTCTCTATCTTCTTCTCTTTCTTTGTGCTATGACTTGATTCCAATTGGTATCTGATGATCCAAATTGGTATCTATACTCCTTCCCTCTTTTTTCTGTAGATGGTTAACACGCGCTACAATGAAGTCAGGCCCGTAGCTCCCATCAATGAGCCAGCAGAGGAGCCCGTTGCAAGACATCGTGGCCGAGGCAGGGGTAGAGGAAGAGGATGTAGTACAGGCCGAGGAAGAGTAGCACTCACCAAGGGTGGATCCCTAGTTCAGAATGTTCCCAGGGAAGAGACCCCTCCTGCACCCTAAGAAGAGGTGGAAGAGAATGTGGAGATCGAAGACGAGAAGGATGTTAGACTAGAGGAGGACGCACGGGCTGAGACCACAAGCCTTCCTCCCTTAGACTCAATGATAGCTCAGCAGATCATGACTTTTCTGAAGGGGTTGGTCGGCTCTGGAGTCCTTCCCATAGTGCAAGCTGCTCAACCTTCAAACAACCACCCCAAAGCTGCAACTATTCCCAATGGAGCATTAGGCATTGGTGCCTTTTTTCGTCCCTTATTGGGTCCTGTGATGATTAGTACTGAGCACGAGATGTTGACTATGTTCCATGGTTCTGAGAGGGATGATATATATGTGTTCATTCTGGATTGCTATGAGAGGCTTCACAAGTTAGGCATTGCACACCTGCATGGAGTAGAGTTCGTGACCTTCCAACTTCACGGTGAGGCTACGAAGTGGTGTAGGGTCTATGTGGAATGAAAATCGCTAGGCTTTCCCCCAGTCACTTAGATGCAGTTCCATGCTTTGTTTCTGGAGAACCATGTGCCCCGGACGTTGAGGGATTGCAAGAAAAATGAGTTCATTGCCTTGGAGCAGGGTGGTATGACTGTAGTTTCTTATGAGGGTAAGTTCCATGCCTTGTCTAGGTATGCTACATAATTGGTGATTACAGAGAAGGAGAAGATTCGTCTATTCTTGAAAGGATAGAACCCCAAATTACAGGTATTGTCTTTTCACATGACCTCTTCAAGTAAAAGTTTTAATGAGGTGACAGGCTTTGTGAAGAAAGTGGAAGGAGTTCAACGTGATGGGCAGACCAAGGCTTTGTCTAAGAAGGCCAAGAACACAAGTAACTTTCATGGTTCCTACTCCAGAGGTTCAGGTAGGCCGACACTTGCATCCCGACTAATTCCCAAAGCCATGCCCGCTTCTATAGGTGGTTACTCGGGAACTCCACAGTAGAATCCTATTCAGGATAGGTAGGGAGCCATACCTGCATCTCGCAGCAGGCCATATTTTGAACACAGTTGTTACAATTAAGGAGAACCTGGACATATGAGTTGAGATTCTCTCCATCCGCGCATGTCTGACCCTGTGCAGTAGCAAACTAGAGTAGTGGTACAAGCAGACAACGGTAGTAATGGTAGAGGATGTCCACAAGGTGGGCGAGGAGGAAATCAGCGGGACAGCGGTTGCCGGGGAAATTGTAATGCGGTAGTGGAGTAGTGCAGTCAGGTAAGGAGGTTGCCCGTCAAGATGACAGGGCTCAGTTTTATTCCTTTTAAGGCAAGACCAAAGCTGAGGCATTTGAGACATTGATCACAGGTACTATTCTTGTCTGTGACCATATGGCTACTGTTTTGTTTGATTTGAGTTCTACTTATTCATATGTATCTATTCAGTTTGCCTTAGGATTTGATGCAGTTAGTGATGTGCTTGATGCCCCAATCCATGTTTCTATCCCAGTTGGAGAGACTATCATAATCACGCATATCTACCGTGCTTGTTCTGTTCTGTCTTTGGGTTTTCATACTTGGGCAAATTCGTTATTCTGGAAATGAGTGATTTTGATATAATCTTAGGCATGACTTGGTTGTCCCCCTATTATTGTGTGCTTAATTGTAATGCTAAGTCTATGACTCTAGAGATCACGGGTAGGGAAAAGTTAGAGTGAGAAGGGGTGTATAAACCTAAGCCAGCTAAGGTCATATATTTTGTTTGGGCTAGGAAACTGGTGGGGCAGTGGTGTTTGGCATATTTGGCTTATATTTAGGTTGTTGATACTGAGTCTCCCCATTTGAGTCTATTCCTATAGTGTCTGAATTCGAGGAAGTGTTTCTTACTGATTTTCCTGGTATCCCTCCAGATAGGGATATAGATTTCTGCATTGACTTAGAACCGGGCACTCGCTCCTTCTCCATTCCTCCTTATCGCATCGGTCTGGCAAAATTGAGAGGGCTTAAAGCTCAAATCCAGGAACTTCTTGATAAAGGTTTCATCTGTCTTAGTGCTTCGCCGTGGGGTGCTCCTGTCTTGTTTGTTAAGAACAATGATGGTAGTATGAGGATTTGTATAGACTATCGACAGTTGAATATGGTCACCATTAGAAATAAGTATCCATTGCCTTGGATATATGATATCTTTGACCAGTTGTAGGGTGCATATGTTTTCTCTAAAATTGACATAAGGTCTCGTTATCATCTGTTAAAGATTAGGCTTGAGGATGTACCCAAAACAGCATTCAGGACCCACTATGGGCAATATGAGTTCTTAATAATGTCGTTTGGGTTGACCAATGCTCCTGCAACCCTATGAGTTTGATGAATGGTGTGTTCAAACCATTCCTAGATTCTTTTGTTATCGACTTTATTGATGACATTTTGGTTTATTCGAAGAGTAAGGAAGAGCATTCCGACCATCTTTGTATTGTTTTGTGTATCGTTGGAAAACAGAAGTTCTATGCAAAATTTTCCAAGTATGAGTTCTGGTTCACTTTAGTTGCCTTTTTGGGGCATTCTGTTTCATAGGAAGGGGTAATGGTAGATCCCCAAAAGATAAAAGCAGTGAAGAACTAAGTCTGGCCTAACTTTGTGACCGAAGTTAGGAGTTTCATGGGGCTCGCCAACTACTATCGACGATTTGTGAAAAATTTTGCTTCTATCACCAAACATTTGACAAGGCTGACCCAAAATGAGGTGCCTTCTGAGTGGATTGGCATATGTCAGGAGAGCTTCCAAAAGCTCAAGAGTCTTCTGACCACATCACCTATTATGACACTACCGGTGAAAGGTAAATTTTTCATTCTTTATTGTGATGCTTCACATTTGGGCTTATGTGTTGTGTTGATACATGATATGAATGTCATAGCTTATGAATCGCTGCAACTGAAAGTGCATGATAGAAACTACCTGACGCATGACTTTGAGTTTACAGCGGTAGTGTTTGCTTTCAAGATCTAGCAGCATTACATTTATGGTGTCAAGTGTGAGGTATTTAGTGATCTTTGTACTTTACAACATGTATTCACTCATAATGACCTGAACTTGAGACAACGAAGGTGGATGGAGTTACTCAAGGATTATGATGTTACCATCCAGTATCATCCAGGTAAGGCTAATGTGGTGGCAGACGCATTAAGCCGGAAAACAATGAGTACGGGTAGTATAGCATTCTTGGGTGTGTCCAAGAGACCTTTGGCCAAGGAGATTCAAACCATATAGTCTAGGTTCATGCAGTTGGGTATCTTAGAGAAAGGTGGGGTGTTAGCCAGCATTGAGATTAGGCCGACATTTATTGAGGAGATCAAGGCCAAGTCGTTTGACGATGACAGTTTGAATGAGGTCAGAAAGAAGACAGTGTCTGGCAAGGTACAAGATGCATCTCTTGATATTGGGGGTGTGCTCATTTTTAAGGGAAGAATTTGTGTTCCTTGAGTGGATGATTTGATTCAGAAGATGTTGACAGAATCCCATGGTCCATTGTATTCCATTCATCGGGGTTTGACCAACATGTACCAAGATTTGAAAGGACTTTATAGGTTGCCTGGCGTGAAGAAAGACATAGCAGAGTTTGTGGCTAAGTTCAAAAACTGTCAGCATGTAAAGTATGAGCACCAAAGGCCTACATGTTTTGTTTAGCGAATGCCAATTCCTAAATGAAAGTGGGAAGGATAGCTATGGATTTCGTGGTTAGTCTTCCCATGACCATGGGGAAGTTTGACTCCATTTGGTGGTGGTTGACACACTGACTAAGTCAGCCCAGTTCATTCTAGTAAGAGTAAACTATAATGGTCAGCAATTGTCTAAGGTTTATGTTAAGGAGATAGTGAAAGTTGCATGGGGTGCCCCTTTCCATCATCTTGGACCGTGCTACGCAGTTCACATCCAAGTTTTGGGGAAACTTCCATAAGGAGTTGGGCACTCAACTCACTTTTAGCACAACCTTCCGTCCATAGACAGACGGGCAGTCAAAGAGAACTATTCAAAAGTTAGAGGACATGCTTAGGGCATGTGTGATTGAATTTGGAGGGCATTGGGACAAGTTCCTACCTTTGTGTGAGTTCTCCTATAATAACATTTACCACTACAGCATTAACATGTCACCGTTCGAGGCACTTTATGGGATGGGATGTGGATCACCCATAGGGTGATTTGAGGATAGAGATGTGAAACCTTTGGGGTTGATTTGGTTAAAGATGCTTAGGATAAGGTGAGTAGCATCTAAGCGAAGCTTCTAGCATCCCACAGTCGACAGAAAAAGTATGCAGACCACAAGGAAAGAGACGTGATATTTTAGGCTTGTTAGCAAGTTCTTCTTAATGTGTCACCCACAAAGGGGGTGATGAGATTCGCCAAGAAGGGCAAGCTTAGTCCTCGAAACATCGGGCCATTTGAGATTCTTGATTGTCTAGGGTCAATGGCTTATAGGTTGGCTTTACCACGTAGCCTATCTGGAGTCCATCCAGTGTTTCATGTGTCAATGTTGAAGAAGTATCATAGGGATGGAGATTACATCATAAAATGGGACTCAGTTTTGTTAGACAATGATCTTCACTATGAGGAAGAACCAGTTGCAATTCTTGTTCGCGATGTCGAAAAGATGTATACCAAGGAAATAAAGATCTTGAATGTTCAATGGAAGCATAGTCCAGTTTAGGAAGCTTCTTGGGAAACCGAGAAGGACATACGAGACTCTAGTACTACTCTACTCTTGCCATAGAAGTTCTCCTAGTTTATCACTCGGGGATGAGTGATAGGTGAATTGATATCTACCGTAAAGAAATGTTCCCATTGCTATGGAAAAGCCAATGGGTAAGGAATTTGGGCCAGAAAACTTTTGAGTAGTAACTTGGAAATATCTAGCCTAAGCCAGACTTGGACAAAATCTGAGTTAGGTGAGGTCTAGGGTAAACAGGTAATGGATAGGGGATTTATTTATGAATTTGATCATATGAGTGGATAGCCAAGACGTTAAGGAGCCTGTACGACTTTACGTAATCAACTTCGGGTGAGTAAAACTCCCGAAATTGATCTTAGTGTGAAGAGATAGTTTTAAGAACGTCAAGGTTTGCAGGTGTGTTTTGAAATGGGAGTTTGGAACTCAAATGTCGAGTTTCTGTCTTCGTGTAAGCCGCTGGGGCAGAGGCTGATTCAGCCACAGAGGGCCAGGTGTGGTGGGATTGGGCCCGCTATGGTGGGTCAGTCGCGACTTATACCGGGGAAAAACCCCAAAGGTTATTTTCTGCAAAACCTCGTTCTTAAGAGCAATGGGACGACCTAGGGCTATTTCTCATCGAATTTCCATGGATTTTCACGCCAAAGGTAAGTTAGTTACTCCCCAAATCCGTATTTTGATTCTTAGAACTTAGAATCCTTATTAATTATCGTTGGGGGAGGGTTTTGGCCTAAAGTTGACAATGGGAAAAGCCATAGAAGAGTATTAGGATCATGGGTTTGGCATTGGGTTGATATTTTGATATAATACGGGTAAATTAGGCCTTGTTTATTGATCCTTGCATTAATTAATTGTTTTAGACCAAAAACAAGCTGCAAGACTCTGGAAAAGCAAGACTCAAGTGTCTTAGGAGTATTCAGGCTTGGTTTCTAGAACATCCAGCCATAGAAAGAACTAGAATTTTAAAGAATTAATTTTGGAAAGAATGAAAATCTGGAAGTTGGAAAGATTTGCTAAGTACGAGTTTTGGGTCAACTTCATACGGCGATAAATTTCAATATAGGATCAATCAGGTGTACCATAAGATGGCAAATGAAAGCTCTTGGTATCTTCTTTCCAACATCACCGAGTTTACTAATTTTCAAGCTTGTATGAGAGAGATATGCCCATTTGAAGTCGGGCTGTCCAGTGAAGGAAAGTCACTCGGATTTAAGAGAGGTATTTTAGTCTTTTCCTTACTCTATCAAATTTAATTCGTTTTAATTAATTAATTAGGGATCTAAACTTATTTCGTTCAGTTTACACAATTACAATTTACACTAGGGCTTTGAGAGAAGAAAAAAGGGGAGCAAAGCCAAGGTTTCGTCACATTCGTGAGATTTCGGTTGCAGATTTCGCTAAGGGTTAATTCCTGAGAGGTATGTGAGTTCACATAGCATTGGGTTCTTTCACGCATGTGCCAATCAAGATTTAATTCAGTGACATTGTGTTTTTAATGTAAAGGATTTGAGGTCTTGATGAGTCTTCTTGAAGTTTCCTTCATTATCATGATTGTTGAGATTTGATTTGTTCTTGAGATAACCATATGAGTTTTAAGGTGGTTTTTGAGTAGAATATTGTACACTAATGTTGGGTATTCGAATCAAAATGATTGGGGAATAAACCATTCGATTCTAGGTCAATTGGGGTTACAAAACGATTAAGAAAATTCGTCAAATTTTCTAGGAAAAGAGGTGGGGAGCCGTACCACTCAGTACACCATGACTTTCCTTCTATAGTTTTGGCTGGGGTGCCGCATCACTCAGTACGCCAGACCTTTACTTATGTAGTTCAGGCTATGGTGCCCTACGCCACTCAGTACGACAGGGTCACCACGTCCTCTACCTGTTACCACTTTATTCCATTTGAGTTCCCTCGAATCGTAACTATATTTTCTAGTTGATTTTTACACTCTAAGGTAAATCTAAACATCATGAGATTATCAATAATATGAGATCATAACCATAGAATCCATAATTCAAATTCAAGGTAGACCTAAGAGTCAAGTCTAGAGAGTTTCTTGGAGTCTTTTAAAAAGTCTTTTACAATCGTTTTAAACTTGTTTTAAAGTCTTACTTACCAAACTTATCCATTGACCAATGACCCGTGATATTTTATCTTATACTCTAAAAAAAACATTTAAGTTAAACCATTCCTCGAGTATTTTAACTATCAAAAGTAACTAATTTTACTATCCAAACCATGGACACGTCCTTCTCAATGCCTAATATACGACGTGATCGATCATTTCTTACCTTATGAATTCTTACCTTGACTAAATTTGCCATCACGAATGTAACCTTACAATGAAGAACTTGAAATTTGGTTCTAGGAATGTAACCTAATTCCCTTATATATCAATATTAGATCATATCTCGATGGTTTTATAAAATTCATAACTTATCTTATCCTTGATCGCCTCTACATCGATCTTATTGTATTCATCAATAAGACTTAAACCATACCAGATAACCAACTTAAAACCATAAGAGAAATTATCACCACCCTCAAGTCAAGCGTAGGTAGAGTATTTTTTTCAAATCTGACCCAAATATTTTTAGCCAATCGGATGAACATGTGACACTATTACCATAACCACAACAAAACGGATGGAACCACACATCTCTCAATCCAATTTTTCTACTCTCTCTGAAGATACATCTTTTGCCTTCGTAATCAGAGTTAATATCCTTGCTCCCACTTCCTTCTGAAGGCTAAACTACATCCCACTAATTTTTTCCATTTATGACTCTAGCTCCTTTCAATTCCATTCTAGTAGTGTCTCAATGCATCCTACAATTTTCCATATGACCACGCCACTCACCAATTAGTAGCAAATTACAACCTTAGATACTAACAAGATGACATTACAATATAAAATTTCGTCTAACAAACAATCGTTATTATATAGTTGCTTCTCAATCACAATCCATCACAAACTCTTATTACCATCATGCTCAATTAGCTCTTGTCATCACCATAAAGTCAACCTTTTCATCAATATGACACCTTAAACCCAGTTATACCAATCAAATTCAAAGGACTAACCTACCTTTATATGCATTCTTTTAACTAAAATTTTCAATTACCTTCCCACAATTATACTTTTTGGGACTTCCCTTACCTATAGGCTTGGCATTCTGGTATCTATCCATTCCCTTGGACCTTAAGATAAAATTACCGGTCCTCATTTAGAACCCTCGTGATACACTTCTCAACTTAACGCATTAATATTGTATCAACGATCCACTACTAAAATTATTAACCCCAAATAGCCCACAAATTTCTTCCCATTAAGTAACGACAATACTTTATCAAATTAGTTCAATCTTTCGTCCTAAGCTATATGCATTACTTCGTAGATCAGGTAGAAAGCAGAACTAACATACTCCATAAATCTAACCAAGTAAGAATCAGTACCATTGTAGTTGTCGTATCATGACTTTCTTTGATATACACTTAATATATAAAACCGTAGTAGAGATTCCGACCTAAAATGGCCCAACATCATTCTTATCATTCGCTATTTAACTTATCTATATGTTATGACAACTTTACTTACAATATTTTTTATAGTGACAATGTTCATTATCTAGCCACCCCTTTAGTCATTCCACTTCCAATTGTCAAACCACTCAAGATATTGCCTATACCACATAAATACTATTCCTATGTTTGGGAAACTAACCTGAAAAAGATAACACATTCATCAAATCCGTCAAATCATTGTTCAACATCATCATTCGAATATTCTTAAAATGCATCATGTTGTTATCCCCTTACTTAACCCTTTCAAATTGTTAAACATTCTTAAACTAACCACCCATCCTTTCCATAAGTCTATACCTTCTAAACCAAATCTCACCTCCAATCCATACACGACACCAACTACTCTCACGAAGAACCATGCACGAGTGATCAATATAAGTAAGAGAGTGGAATGAAGTGATAGGGAATGAGATCGGACCAAGGAAACATGATAGAGATTCAAGAAGTGAAGATTTATTCTAAAAGTCACCATAGCCTCTCGAAGATAAGTACAGACGTCTCCATACCGATCCTCGAGACTATACTTAGACTCAGCTTGTATACACGCGAGACCTATGAACCTAGAGCTCTAATACCACTTTGTCACGACCCAAAAATGGATGTGATGGCACTCATCTTATCCCACCAAGACAAGTCATCCTAAAACCCAAATATCAAAAACTATGCGTAAGTAAGAGGAACTGAAATCTCAAAATATCATATGTGCGCATAACTAAGTCAAGTTAATAAAACCCCCAAAACCTGGTTGTCACATGTATAACCCTCTCAAGTATTACATTTGAATCGAAAACAAGATACAAGTCGCAAATGACATTGATAGAACAAGATCATAAATAGGAGTAACAAGTTACGTTGAGATGATAAACAACTACCACACAAATCTCCACAAGAAGCCTTGGATAAAGAGAGAATAGAGAGTATCTAGAAGATCCGAGCCAGTAACCTACAAAAATGAAGTAGCAAGGGGTGAGTACTAAACCACACCGTACTCAGCAAGTAACCTTTTAAACACAAGCTAAGGGAATAGAATACGGGTCCTCCTTAGACCCCAACCGTACCTCCACAACTACAACCTACATAGAACCAACCCAACCTAACAGTTTACAATTTACATAGAAAGCAGCTCAACAATAACACTCGAACAATTACATATCCTCAACAGGCTAAATATTCATCAATCATAAGTTTACAGAAAGGCACTCACAAGATTAGAAACACACAAGAGCAAGTTTAGCAATGATAAATATGCTCAATTCAATGAAATGCATTATCAATTAGAGTGATGCATGTCTGACCTAATGATACACACCCGCTGTCTCTCAATTCGAGAACCATGTGGGACATATTATTCAATGCATTCGTTATGGCATGCCACACTACCCTCGATAATAAAATACATCACAGTGTGCGACACGTCCTTTGATAATAGAATTTGTTGCGGCATGCGACACGTCCCTTGAATCATAGGATCCGTTGCGACAAGTGACACGTCCCTTGAAATGATACATCCTCATCAATTCACATAACACTTATCACAACCATGACTCAGAACCAATGCAAATGACATGTTCACACAAATAATGAGGAGATGATCATTTTTATAACAATACACAATTCACAACAATACAATCGTGATATATCCTTAAAAATTGATCAATAAGCCTTTCAAAACCATTCTCAACACATCACACACTAATAATTAATCACATTGCCTTTTATGCAGAATTCACAACAACACAATTGTGATACAACATCAACATTGAATCAATAAACCTTTCAAACCATTCTCAACATATCATACACCAATAATTAATCGCATTGCCTTTTATTACCCCTTTTGCATCATTAGAATTATTAATTACTGACAAGTCAACCCATCACCAAGTCCCATTACTCCCCAACACATACCACAAGGAAATACTCGATTCTATACACTTAACAAGGGTTGAGAAATCCCCTTGCCTCAGATAATCCAAAAATCGCTCCGGGACATGAACCTTCCTCTTTCATTGGACTTCCAAATCAATACAATCTATTCAAATAAATAATCGCAAGAAGATTTCAAGACTAACAACACTCATATTGCTATGTGTCTATCCTTGACCCAAAAACTCACTCAATCTATAACAAAGTCTAGTGTTAAGTCATAACATCTCCAAACACTACAGCCCTAATAGTTTTCATTTAATGTAACATACCCAATATTTAATTACGTATCCCAATATCTCAAAACATAAATTGTAACTTGATAACTATAAGAAAAGTTCAAAACATAAAACCAATACATAGATAGTAACATTACGGAAGCCTTAACCCATATATACATCCAATCACCCCCTTATCATGGTAAAATTGGAAGCCCTCCTTGGCCACAAATAATAAATAATAATAAAATAATAATAATAATTAAAACCTAACTATTGATAAAAGTAACGCTGCATAGCAGCAAATTAATTTACCAAAATTTTATAATCTCATTCATCTTTACACCCACAAAATATGATATAATAATATGCCCCCCTTTTCATATAATCCATTACCCAATTAATGATGTCTCCCCCAAGTCCAAAGAAAATATTACTACATGTATTCAATGTTCAATTTTTATTGTTAATTCAACTTTAGTTTCTCTCATTTCTTTTTCACTACCCACATTGTGATAATAATACTAATAACTCAAGGATGTGGCTCATACCTAGTTCACGCAGTGGAAGTGTAGTAGCTCAGTGCCTATAGGTCGATTTATCTCTTACCTTATCGCCAGGAAAATGATTTATAAAAGGCATATCTATCATCTTGTTTGGGTTAGGGATTTACTCTGAAACTCTAACTTTTGAGTTAGTCCTAGTAGTAAATAAGTTTCCAAAAGTGTTCCCAGAAGATCTTCCTGGAGTTCCTCCCGAAAGAAAAATCAACTTCGGCATAGATCTCCCTCAACATACCTAGCCCATTTCGTTTCCTCCTTATAGAATGTCTCTAGCCGAGCATAAGGAATTGAAAGAGCAGCTGAAAGACCTTCTAGATAAAGGCTTCATCAACATAGTATCTCTCCATGGGGTTCTCTAGTGTTGTTTGTGAAAAAGAAATATGGTTCTCTTAGAATGTGCATTGACTATTGGTAGTTGAATAAAGTCACAATCAAGAATAAGTATCCAATCCCTAGGATTGATGACTTGTTCGACCAACATCAGGGTGCTAGTTACTTTTCCAAGATAGACCTCTGATCCTGCTATCATCAGCTCAGAGTCAGAGATAGTGGCATTCCGAAGACAACCTTCAGGACTCAACATGGTTATTATATATTTGTAATTGTGTCTTTTGGACTAACAAATGCTCATGGAGCTTTCACGGACTTAAAGAACTCGTTATTCAAATAGTATTTGGACTTTTTCGTTATCGTCTTTATTGATGATATTATTCTCAGAGTGAGGGGGAGCATGTGAATCATCTAAGAGTTGTTCTGCAAACTCTCAAAGATTGCCAGTTATTCGCTAAGATCAGCAAATGTGAATTCTGGTTACCGTTTGTCGCCTTCATTGGTCACGTGGTATCCAGCGAAGGGATACAAGTTTATTTTCAGATAATTGAGGCAGTACAACATTGGCCCAGACCCAGCTCCCTAACAGATATCAAAAGTTTCATGGGTTTGGCGGGTCATTATAGGCGATTTGTTGAATGATTTTCATCCATAGCTTCCCCATTGACTAAGTTAACACAGAAGAAGGTCAAATTTTTGTGGTCAGATGAATGTGAGAAACACTTCTCCTAACTGAAGACTAGGTTGGCTACAACTCCGATTTTAACCCTACAAGATGATTGAGATGGGTATGTTATTTATTGTGTTGCATCCAGGGTCGGCCTAGGTTGTGTGTTGATGCAGCGAGGTAAGGTCATAGCTTATTCTGCTAGACAACTTAAGGTCCATGAGAAGAACTACTTGACTCATGACCTCTAGCTTACAGTCGTAGTATTCTCCCTAAATATTTGGAGACCCTACTTCTCTGGTGATCATATTGATGTATTCACAGATCATAAGAGCTTCCAGTATGTGTTCACCTAGAAGGAGTTGAATGTTCTTCAGACAAGATCGATTAAATTCCTCAAAGACTATAACATAAATGTGCTTTCAAAATAGTGATCCTATATTACTTCAGTTTAAAAGTGCAGTCCATCAGCAGAAAGTTCAGGTTTTCTCCTAAGGGGGAGATAGTGTACTTCGTTACCAGGGTCGCGTATGTGTTCCTAATGTGGGTGAGTTGAGGCAGCAGATCCTTACAGAATCTCATAACTTTAGGTATTCCATTAATCCAGGTGCCACTAAGATGTACCATGATATACAAGAAGACTTTTGGTGGAACGACATGAAGAGGGACATAACATATTTTTTGGCTAAGTTCTCTAATTATCAATATGTTAAGATAGAACATCAGAAACCAGGAGGTATGACTCAAGAGATTAACATTTCTACATGGAAGTGGAAAGTGATAAACATGGACTTCATTATGGGTTTACCTCGTACTCAGATAGGACTTGACTTCATTTGGGTGATAGTGGACAGAGTTACTAAGTCCACTCATTTCATGGCTGTCAAAACTACAGAGTCAGTGGAGAACTATGCCAAACTCTACATCCATAAGATAGTAAAGATGCATGGGGTTCCCTCGTCTATCATCTCAGATAGAGGTCCTCAGTTTAACTCTCATTTTTGGAAATCATTTCAGAAAGGTCTTGGTGCTCAAGTAAATCTCAATACAAAATTTCATCCACAGATGGATGGTCGAGCAAAACGTACCATTCAGACCTTACATGATATGTTGAGAGAATGCGTGATCGATTTCAAGGGTAGTTGGGATGATCACCTACCTCTAATAGAGTTCGCTTATAATAATAGTTGCCATTCTAGTATTCATATGGCCCCATATGAGGCACTGTATAGGAGTAGATGCAGTTCCCTGATTTGTTGGTTTGAAGTTGGTGAACCAGACTTGATAGGTACAAATTCGGTTCATGCAGCAAAGAAAAATATTCACCTCATTAGAGATAAACTAAAGATAACTCAGAGTCATCATAAGTCCTATGCAAATGTGAGGAGAAGGGACTTGGAGTTTGAAATCGATGATTGGGCTTTCTTGAAGATGTCACCTATGAAGGGAATGTTGAGATTTGGCAAGGAAGGAAAGCCCAGTCCTAGATATTCAGGTCCTTACAGAATCTTGAAAGGGTTGGTAATGTGGCTTATGAGTTAGAGTTGCCAACAGAACTAGCAGCGGTCCATCCAGTCTTTCACATTTCATTGTTAAAAAAGTGTGTGGGTGATCCGGCATCCATAGTACCATTAGAGAGTGTGGATGTGAAGGATAGTCTCACTTATGAAGAGGTTGCAATCGAGATCCTTGACCATCAGGTTCATAGGTTTACAAATAAAGAAGTAGCTTTAGTGAAGGTTTTGTGGACGAGTTAGTCCGTAGAGGGAGCTACTTGGAAGCAGAAGCAGCCATAAAGGCCAAGTATCCTTATCTCTTTCCTTCCGATCACATTTCATCCTGAGGTAATAGTTTCTCTCCAGTCTCTTGGTTTACTCTTGCATAAATTCATTCTCAGCATCTTGTTCCTTCAATTGTTCTTGTATTTCGGCATATTTGCACGTTCTTGGAAATTAGTTCAGTTAAATATTAGTTTCTAGTACTTCGTGGAAGGGATTACAGTTCCTTCCCTCCATACTCAACTAGTTTAGACTTTATTAGAAGATGAATGTTCCCAAGAGGGATAATGTAACACCCCAAATTTGAACAAGACAAAAATATAGATTTTTAAGAACTTGCGGGTGCCACCGACGGAGACCAAATTATGGTTCCTGGTTTGGGCCACGTACCGTTGGTATGGTCCGTGGTTGGCCACCCAGAACCCCAGGAGTAACCATGACTCACGGCGCGACCTACGGGCCGTAGGTAAGACCACGGTCTGTGGTCCAGGGTCTGTGGATCGGGACCCCCATCACTAAGTCTCAGATGCAAACTCACACCCTGGCAGAATGGACCGTCGGTCAATCAACGGTCCATCTGTCAGGGAACATTGATGGTCTCGTCAGCTATTAAGTTAGGGTCATTTTTGTCCGTTCCCCTATGCATTGGGCACCTAAACACGTTGTTTAATACCAAACTACGTCGTTTTACTCAATTTAACCCTAATAATCTAGTCAGAACCTAAAAAAAACCTTTATTCTCTAAAATCACCAAAACATAAAGAAAATACTGGAGAAAGAGTTGACCAGCCCCTCAAGAACAAGTAGAAGGCTTGCTTCAAGTTTCAGCCCTGAAATCTGAAGGATTTATCCTTAGATTTCTTAACCAGGTATGTAGGATTTTACTAGTGGGTTTCATTCATCCACCAGGTCCCTACAATTTTGTCAGTTCGTTGATTCTCTATGTCTTGTTTAGGCCTAGGATTTCTAAAACCTTGGAAAATTCATATGATTTCAATTGCTATAGTTTCTATAATATAAATATCATGTTTTTGTGGAAACATTGTTTAATTCCTTGTATGATACTTAGAACCCTAGTTTGTGTAGATTCTTGTAGTTCAAGAATTGTACTTGCTAGATCAGTTAAATAGATAATCATGTTGCAGTTTTCAAATGTCACATTATCAATATATAAATGTTGCATTCTCATATTGCATGTCAGTATTTTGAGCTATTCAGTATGTCAGTTACATTTGTTTCATATACATATTGAGTTGGGAGTAGACGTAGCACCGAGTTGGACTAGGGTTCAACATACCCTCATAGTCCCAAAACTACGTGCCCCCATAGGATTATAATTCCCCTCTCTTGGGAATCATATTTAGTGATCATGCCAGTCATGAATTTATACCCCTGGCAAGGTATATTGGGTCCTCTCGATGGGGCGTATACATCGGACTCCACATTTAGCCCACATGGTTTTATATCGCTTAATAGTAACTCCCACAGTCAGACTCCTAGTGCGTTGACCAGGTCTTCAGTATATACTATTGTATTTAGTTTAGCATGTCAGGTTCATGATTAACACTTGGTAATTGCATTTAGTTTAGCTTTTCAGTTATGTTTCAATATTTACATTCCTGCTCAATTTATGTCATTGCTCAGTTATGCTTTTTTCAGCTTATATATATTTGTTAAACTTAGTATCTATATCTTGCATGCTCAGTACATTTCAAGTACTAACGCATACTTTGCGCTACATCATTTCATTATGTAGATTCAGGTACTCAGTATCCAGATCACGCTTAGATTGATTCTCAATCCGCATTCAACAGCTTCAGTGGTGAGTCATCATATTTTGAGGGCAAAACACATGCTTTCATATTAGTCTTTACTTTCAGTTTTTTGTTTTGTTAGGGGGGAATTTGCCACCAAATCAACTCAGTTAGAGGCTTTTCAGATATAGTAATAGAATCAACTTTTATTAATGAGTTTATCTTAAAGTTATTGTTAAACTCTTAGTATCTTTTATACATTCAGATTAGATGGGTATTCCCCATTTCCCACTTATCTATTGTTTAGCCTCCACATAGTATTTGTCTTATTTATTATTTTTAGTATTGTTATGATATGCTAGACACAAGGTTATCTTGGGGTCACTCGTGATCCTAGGTCTCGTGTTACGTTAAGGGGTATCCTCGGGGCGTGACCCTTTTCTTCACTATTTTTTATTTCATATTTGTTCTTTCAAATCGTGTCTTTGGTCTCTTCTTGATATTAACTCTGTGAGTATTCATTAATCCTTTAGAGATCCTACATATCATCATCACATCTCTTAATTTACATAGAAGATTAAAGTAAGTTAATAGGAAAGTTCAAGAGGTCTTTTTGAGTCAGTTTGAGAAGTCTTTTGCAAGTACCTATAAATTTGAACTAAGTCTCGATAAAAGAAATATAAGAATGAGATGGGTTGTATATATTTTTGAAAAAGAATATGACGGAGCTAAGTATTATATTAAGGTCCTTGAGTCGATTCGTTCATGTTTATATTCCAGTCTGAACCCTGTGAATTGAGCATTTTTTAGATGAGTAGTATCATTGAGTTCTGAGTATTGAGTTCCTATATTGTCATTGAGATCCTTGAGTTGCTTTGTTCATGTATATATTTCAACATAATCTCTATGTTGAGTTATAAATCTTGAGAATCCTTTAAAGCAAAAACTTCTGTTTTAAAATTTTTTTTGAGGAAAGTTTAAAGAGACATTTTTGAGTAAAGTTTAATGGAACAAAGTATTCCCAAATGTATCATTTTTACATTGAGAAAAGAGAAGGTTTATTTCTAAAAAGAGTTTATGAGTTCAAAGATATTTCAGAGCAGTTGCTTGTTTTAAGACGATAGTTTGAGCAATTATCTCAAACCATATAAAGAGTTTATTTTAATACGTTTGAGCATGGGTATATATTATTGGAAGTAGTATTAAGCTCTGATATGGGGATTGGTTAAAAAGATAACGTTCCTTGTAAACCATATATCCCACATGGGTAAAAGATCATACTTTTTTAGATGAATCCTTAGTGCCATCAGCCATAGCTTAGTGGATCCACTTATTTGAGGTGTTCTATACCCCGGCAAGGTAAAGACAACTTTGGCAGCGCGGCGAGAAGTTGTATCATCACATATCTAAATGATGGTGTTCAGTTAGAGAATCTCCCAAGTAAGAGTAAAGAGTATTTTATTGTGTTCTTCAATACACTCTTGAGTCGACATTTGTTATTTATATAGCTTTAACTGTTGCATCTCTTATTGTTTTTTTTTTATTGAAGTTGTGTTTACTCGTACATTCAATGTACTAATGTCATTCGACCTGCATCCTTTTATGATGCACATACATGTGTTACAGATTATCAAGATGAGCTTCATTGAGATCACTATACACTCTAGTTAGATTTTGGTGAACCTTCTTGTATTCTTGAGGCTTTCACATTTACTTTCAATTTAGTAGTTTTGAGATGTCGTGGGTCTTGTTCTGATAACCTTCTTTAATAATTAAGGCTTCATAGTTAGTTATAATTTAGGAATCTTTCAGTATTTACTTTCTTTAGAGTTGTTTTACAAACTTTAAATATTGCTATTGAGTACTTTCCAGTGTTTGTGAGTTGAGTATTTGATTTTAATGAATTTAATTCAGTTTTAAGCCTATTATTGCTCAAATAAGTTTTCATCTTGTAGTTAGTAGGGATGAGAGTTCGCTTTTGTCATGCCTGAGCCTATACCCTGGACGCATCTAGCACTCTAGAACCATTATTGGTCCCAAGAGAACCCTTGCCTTGGCAGAATACTTAGTGGAAGACTTTCACAACATCACAAGATCTCAAAAGTAAATAGTTTTTTCAAAACAGTCTAAAAAAATAGCTCGACTTCTCAAAGCTCTACTATCTATGAAGACTTTAACAATACTATGATGGATGTCGGGACAAGACCCCAATCATCCTGACAAACTGAATATGAAAGGAAAGAGTGGAGCCCTTCGAAAAGCAAGGAGGCTCACCAATCAAACTCCGAGACTATAAGTGGTATCAATGGAGCTCATGTTGATGACCCTGGTTACCTGTATTTGCATCATGAATGATACTGGCCAAATAGAGTCAGTACATGGAATGTACGATACAATATAAAGAAAGTTTTTTAAAATTAGTAGATAATAACTCAATGTATTTAAAAATACAATACTAACTCTTTACTCTTATTTGGGAGATTCTGTAATCGACAACCATCACTATGAGCTATGTGATGATACAGTGTCTCGCCCACGCTGCCAGAACTACTATATACTTTTTCAAGTATAAGACATTCTCAACTAAGTGGATCCACTAAGCTATGATTAAAAAGCAATAAGGAATCATCTAAAAATATGATCCTTTACCCATGTAGGCATACATGGTTTATGATGACTTTGAGTTGTCTGAACTCGTCCCCATATCAGTGCTGAATACTACTACCAATTACATAACTCTTGCTCATATGTTTAAAATCATTTCCTCATCCTCAACTTTGAGATTATTACTCAAAGATTCTCTTAAAAGAGATGGTACTCAAAACTCCTCATGAATTCATTTTGAAACCAAGGTTTCCCCTCATTTTAAATGTAAAAAACATTTACTCTTAGTAATAAATAGTTCCCATATATTCATTTTGAAAAAGGAAACTCAACTCTCTTCAGCCTCATACACAAGTAGTCAAGTGTTAAAAAACGTTTTAAAAATTTGTAAAAGACTTCTCAAAATGACTCCCTCGAACTTTACTCTCAACTCAATATTGAATTTGGAATGTGAATTCAAGAATTATGATTAGGATGTAGGGTCTCTCACTGATTAGATAGGGTTTAGATAATTGATAGTAAAAACGAGTGAAGCCACAGACTAAAGAGCATGAGCGCGACGCGGAGAAAAATTAACATATTTGGTCGCAAAATAATTTTTGAAATAGTGGAGTTTGTATTCTCTCCGCGATGCAGAGAGGGAGTTAATTTTCTTGGGACTGGATTTTAAATCATCTCCACGACGCGGACCTTGGCGCGAAATTTTTCCCGATCTTTTATTTCTCTCCAAAACTCGATTCAACTCATACCCCTTCCGAATCTAAGGTCAAAACTCACAAAATTATTATAACCCAGAAAAATCTTAGCGAAACCCACAAAAGGAACAATCAATTAACTCAACTCATTCGCAAAACCTCGCCTCACGAACTCAAAACTATACTCCATTACCATATAAATTCAATAACCTTTCAAGAACTCAACAATTCAACATTAAAGAATGAATTCATGGGTAAACGATTTAATGATTGGCGTGAGGGTAGAGAAACCCAACAACCCAACACGATGGAGGCTTACATACCTCGAAAGAATCAAATCCTTGATGAAAATCCTCAAACTTGATGAACGCTTCAAGCTTCCTCCCTTTTTCTCCTATTGATCTTAGACCTAGGTTCTTTAACATTTTTTGAATTTAGAGTAATCTGTTTTCAATCAGCTTTGACCCCTAATTAGGTGAAAAAACACTTAATACTAATAGGGTAGTGAAAACACCAATTTGCCCCTTCTTAAAACGAATGAACTGCCTTACCTGCATAGGTTGAATTCAAACAGGCATATCTCCCTCATCCGAACTCAAAATTTAGCAAACTTGGTGGCGTTGGATAGAAGAATCGAAGATATTCTATTTGATATTTTATGTGCCACCTAAATCATCATGTATTGAAAGTTATGGTTGTTTGAAGTTGACCCAACACTCACAACTTAAGACTAACTTACAAAATCCTTAATTTAGCTCTTTCCATTTTAGTTCATTCTATGATTGGCCCGTTCTAAGACCGAGGTGTTACAGCTTGGTAAGCAACAAAGCTTCTTGAATACCGGTCATGTCCAGGGTGTAGGCTTGGGTCGTGACAATTATGATGTAGCCTCAGGAACAAGTTTGGTTAGCATTGGAATGCATAGGAAAATCAATAAGAAAACAAATTTAAGGATTATATACTTACGACTAAAAAATTTTATTAGGAAACAAAATAATTTGTAATCATGCAAGAAATTTGACTTTCTAAATTAAATTTAAATTTTTGGTAGGTTATAAAGTAGTTGCATAAAATTTTAAATTTCTGAAATTTAATGGTAAACAACTATAGTAAATTATTTACCATCTTTAAATATTTCATAGTTTTAAATTCTTTCTATCTCTAGGATGTCCATTTCAAAGCAACTAAAAAACCCTCATTTTTGTCCCTTGATTTACACCCGCAATTACATTACTTCTCTGCTTATTCTTTATACATTTTCTCCATTTTTATATCCTATTTCACCTTTTAATTTTAATGTTTCATAAATGGTCCACATTACCCATGACCTACAAATTCTCCCAAATTTTACACTGATCTATGTTAGATTTCTTTTAGCTAGTTTATTAATTAAATATTAAATTTATGAGTTATCAAGCTTCTTTGTGATAATTCTTCTGAATTTTGTGTGTGAAAAATTAGATAAACGTAATTTTTTTATTTTTTTTACTTTTATGCCATGAATAATGATGTATCTCTATTTATGTGAGTATTCATCACAAATCATTATCAAACCTAAAAATTGTGGTAGATTAGAAGTGGATGCACAAATAATGTGAATAATTATGATGGTATTTGTAATATACGTAGAATACACTCTTAAAAAAGCATATAAATATTAAACATTTCTTATAATTATCGAGTGATATCTTATTGAGACGAGTTTTTTCTACAAAAAATATCCTACTTTAGGAGGCATAAATGTTTTTTTTTAAACTCACCCTCGATGGAAACATCTCACGCAGTGAAGAAGTCTATAACTTAATTTATTTTTAAAAGTATGATCAATTAGTGATTCTTTAGTAAATACAATCAGATGTATTAATTTTTAAATATGAAAAAGAGAATTGCCATACCTCAATTCATATTTGACTACTTAGTTTATTACTAGATAGTAATCTTTTTGGTCAAATTTTTAGGCTTTTATTGATAAAATTCAAACACAAATACAGAACTCATTGGGGACTAAAACCCAAGTCTATTAAGTTGTAACAACACAACCCACTTCAGATCCGGCCCAAAAACTAATCCCTATAAATACTTCCTTAAGTCTATGGTTTTCTATTGGCCTCTTTTCCTTCTCTTGCATTCATCCCTAAGAACCTGAAAAATGTTCCCTCTTTGGGCTAACAAGAAGTTCTGCCTCCTCATGTTATGTTGAATTCGTCTCCTTGATTCCTTGTTTATCAGCTAAATAAGAGTAAGTATGCTATATTTTCCTTATTTCCTAGTTCACTTGCCTATTTCATCTAACCAAAGTGCCTTTGTAGTTATCATCTCTCATTCAGTGGACTGTGCTCCTTGTGCGTTACTTCTGGATCTTATCTCAAAGGATGGATGCTCAATCATTAGGTTGGTGATTGCTACTTCTTTTTTCCCATTCTTGCCATCATCGTGGATTTCTTCTATTTCTGCTACCTTAGAGGTGGTGCTTGAATGAAGTGCATGGGTAGCTTCTTTCCACTTCCTCATACTAGTGATTAAAGCTTCTTCTAGTCTAAAACGTCTCCATCTGGCTCAAATCCTCTTATTTTTCTAGATGAAAATAGTCTAGGTTAAATAACATTTCATTTTTCTTATTTCCCCCGTGTCTTTTGTAAATGATGTATATGTGGAAAACCTGTGTTGTAGCTTCCCCTTCCCCATTATCTCCTTAACGATGATCTTTTAGATATTAACTTTTTAATTTTCATTGTTTATAATCAACGGTAGAGCGAATCTTATGTTATGACTATGCTAGGATCTTGTATGAGACCCCTTCAAGGTCAAGTACGCCATGTTACATCTAGGGGGTACCCCTGGGTCGTGACAAACTTAGTAATTTGAGAACTAGGTTTAGAATGGTTCTAGGATTGTCTCAAACCATGTCTTGTAGAGTCTTGTTCATAAATGTGAAGCTTGCCACATTTATGAATAAAAGGATATTGGATGCTTAGGAAATCTCACTTCTTCATTATTTTAGTTGTGCCATACAAGTTTAGCTCTAGTAGGTCCTTCTTCTAATGTTTGCCCTATCATTTTTTAGGTTATGGAAAATACTAAGGCTAATGCGACGGGCTGTGGTGCCATTGACGGCTCGTGAACTTGGGCATGGCCCTGGCAAGGGGCTGCCTAGTGAGGGTTAGTTTAGTAAATTCCAATTCGACTAGCTTTAAGTGGGGGTCATTTTATATGAGCTTTATTCACCTATTTAAGGTATTTTAAGTCACCTTTCACAAGACCCAAATCAAAACTCCAAATCACTCCTTTCTCAAATATCTCTCTCTAGAAAGACCTCCATTGAAGAAGAAGCTAGACCTTGAAGTTAAGGCCAAAATCAAAGGCTCCATTGTTGAAGGCTTGTGCTAGGGCTTTAATTAAGGTATGTGTTGCTTTTCAACTATGGGTTCTTCCACCCATAGAGTCCCCTAGAATTCCCCAAGATTTGTGAAGAAGAACCTCAATCTAAGATAGGATTACTTCGAATGTGTGGGTTTTAAATGGGTATGATTCTATTGAGTTTGATTTTAGTTACTACAGTCAGTTTTTAAAATAATAAGCTACCCAGTTTTAGGATGATTTTGAAATTTAAATATTTGTTAGGTTGTTTTAACTGTTGAGATTATTTAGACTTTTTAAATTCTTGTTATGCAATTTTTTTGCAGATTATGTTATCAAGTTGTCTATTTAAAGCCCTATTATGATTAATAAAATATTGAGAGACATTTTCAATCTTTGTGTGTTGCTCCAGTTTTAAAAAACACCAACAGTGGTATCAAGAGCTTCATTGATCTTAAGGGATCTGTGAAATCTTCCAAAGAACTATCATACATTTTTTAACCCGTAAGGGCTACCTTTTAACCCATCAGGGCTGCCCATTTTAACCCATCAAGGCTACCTTTTCAATTCATTCTTTTTTCACCGCACATGCTTTTCTAAATCACTGTTTTAACGAAAATAATGGCAGCAACAGTCTCTTTTTGAATGCCCCAAAAAATTTGTCTGGTGAAGACTATCAGATTAGGTCAGTGAAAATAAAATCATATCTTGAAGCCTATGATCTATGGGAAGTTATAATGGAAGATATACCCTTACAACCTCTCCCTGCAAATACTACCCTTGCTCAAATTAAATCTTATTTGGATGAAAAAAACAAAAAATTCAAAGCCAAAACTGTATTTCAAAATTCAGTTGTGGATTCAATTTTTTCAAATATCATTGCTTGTGAGACGGCAAAAGAAGCTTGGGAAAAATTTAAAAAGGGATATCAAGGAAGTGAGTGAGTCACGCAATTGGAAATTTTGAATTTGAAAAGAAATTTCAAATCTCTTAGGATGCAAGAGGATGAAACTATTGTTAAGTATTCTGACAAGATTTCTTCTATTGTTAATAAAATCATGTTGCTTGGTGAGGATTTCAAAGATGACATAATAGTGGAAAAAAATTCTTGTGACAATTCCAGAGAGATTCGAATCTAAAGTTTCATCTTTGAAAGAGTCTAAAGATCTCTCTACTATTTTTGTTGAAGAATTAATAAGTGATCTTCAAGTACAAGAGCAAAGAAGAGCTTTTATGCAAGATAATGTTACTGAGGGTGCCTTTTATGCACAAAACAGAAAAGAAAAAGAGAATTATCCTCTTTGCAAATACTGCAAAAGAAAAATGCACTTGGAAAAATTTTGTTGGTGGAGACCAGATGCAATATGTGGAAATTGCAAACAAGCCGGTCATGTTACAAAAGTTTGCAAGCTTAAAAATAATCTTCAAGCACAAGTTGTAGAAGCAAAAATCGAGGAGTAGCAACCCTTTTAAATTGCAGTATCTAAAACAAAGGAGGAGTGTTAAGTTTGCTTTAGTTACTGCAGTCATTTTTTAAAATAATAAGCTATCCAGTTTGAGGATGAATTTGAATTTTAAATATTTGTTAAATTGTTTTAATTGTTGAGATTATTAAGTCTTTTTAAATTCTTGTTATGCAGATTTTTTGTTGATTATGTTATCAAGTTGACTATTTAAAGCCCTATTATGATTAATAAAATATTGAGAGTCATTTTCAATGTTTTTGTGCTGCCCCATTTTTAAAAAACAACAACAGATTCCAATTGTTTGGATAATATATATGATTAATTTAGTGTTGATTCATGATATTATTAAGAATTTATGTGAATTCCACGATTAACTCTAGAAATCAAATTATGTGGGTTTATGTCTTTTGATGAGAAATTGATGATTCTTGATATATTCTTTAGAATTGTTTTTATGTATAGAACTTATTCAAGAATAGGAACATGAAATCATGAATTGAACTAGAATTATGAATGTGTGATAGATCATGAATTGCAATGACAAAATTTGGGGCTTTATGAGGTATTATGCATAGAATTGCCTATGATTAAGACTTGTGACTAATATGTCTTATGATCAAGTTTAGTATAATGATTGTGGAGTAAAGCGTGAAGCTAGGGCTTGAAGTCATAATGTTGATCACTAGGGCTTATAGAGTAAGTCTAATATGATGAGTAGCTTGCATATGAATGGTATACAAGGGGTTAGAGTTGTGGTGGAAGGATTTTACCCACATGACCTATCTTGTACTAAATGAATGCATGTATGTAGAATGTGAAAGGTCTTCTCACATAGAATGATTCTAGAATGAAAGGTTAATCACCTAAAATGAATCTAAGCATGTTAGAATAGGATATCTTGAAGTTGTGATGTATGGTCCCTTCATGTATAGCTTGTTTATGTAGCATTAGTTAGAAGGTCTCATGGTAGCTTGGGATTGAAGAACCATACTCTCCTAAGATTAGCTTGAGTAGGCATTGCGAGGGTGCTTTTCATTGGAGCTTGAATTAGCATTTGTGGGATGCTATTCGTGGATGCTTGCACTAGAGTAGGAATGGTAGCCTAGGATTGAGGACCTACCTTCCCCTAAGGGTAGCTTGAACTAGCAATGCGAGGATGCTTTCATGGTAGCTTGATTTGGTTATGCCAAGGTTATTTCCTTGTAGCTTAGGATTGATGATTCATTCTCTCCTAAGGATAGCTTAGGGTTAATGGTTCATACTCCCCTAAGGGTAGCTTGCATCATATTGAATGTTTCATGGTAGCTAGATTGGAATGCTTGTATTCTTCATTTGGATAGCTTGGATTTCATAGCAGTTTGTTTTCCATGGTAGTTAGGTTTAGCCTAGTAGTGTGCTATTCTTTTATAGACTAGAATGATATATAGTAAGCATTGAGTAAGTTAGCCTAAAGGAGTAGTTAGTGTGAGTGGTAGTATGGGATGCCTTTCATACATGGTACAAGTATGACTAGTAACTACTTATGAAGTATCCTCTTATGTGTTTTATGCTTAGCTTGGATTGTTGTTATAGTTTCCTTCCATGATATGATTGACTTGAGATGGTAGTTCCTTGTCTTTTATGAAGTAGGTCAAGACTGACATTTATGAATAGTAAGCATGAATAGACTGACTTCAAGATATACTTAGTGTGAGTGGTATTATGGGATGCCCCTTATGCATTGCACAAGTGTTCCTTGAGGTTACTTAGGAGTATAAGTGCTCTTAGGACATGCAAACCTAGGTCTTGACTATGAAGTTGAACTATGCCCAAGAATGACTAAAAAGAAGAACTTAGCTTGGATGGTGTTATGGGATGCTAGTATTGCCTTGCACAAGTATGCTTTGAGGTGGCTTGTGAAGTAGTTCTCCTGTAATATGATAGACTACACTTGAAGTATGTAAGCATGAAAGGTTAGGTAAATGTCATGAACATGATGTATCTCCTATGCTCATTTATTATGTCTTATGTTGACTTATGGTTATATGATGCTTATGTTGGAGACCATGCTATAACTATGAGATTATCTCTTATGGCTATGTCTTATGTTGACTAACCATTTTGAGATGCTCTTATGATGTTGTGCTAGCATTCATACTTGGTACATTTTGTACTAATGCATATTGCCTAAATTATAATCAAATGTAGGGTTTCAGAGATTTAGTTACTTTGGACGCTAGGTTGCTAAGGTGCAAGAAGAGTTAAAGAATTGGTGAGTCCTCATTGCTTCGAGGACAAACCCCTTATGTTTCCTTTATGCCATTTCTTTATGTTTTAGACAATTATGTGGGCTGCGTCCCAAGTTTTTTACTCTAGAGTTTTTAATTGATGGTTTGAGACAAAGTTGTAGTAAAGACTTCCGCTTGCTTATGAAAATGTTTTCGATTGTATGGATTAAAGAAGTTTTAAATTTTCCCCTACTTTCTATGATCTTATGTAATGGTTATGCTAAGGGGTTGTATGAGACTCCTTCGGGGACAAGTACACCATAAAACGTCTATGGGGTACCCCTAGGTCGTGACAAAAAAGTAACTTCTTCAACAACAAAAGAGGACCTCTTTTAAAGTGAATAAACAACTAAATATAGTTATAGGAGCCTGGGGTCGTACCCAGACCTCTAAGGAAAATTTGTATTGCTTTATCCACAGAGCTATCTCTCTCTTTTGTTTCAAGGGTGTTCAACAATTAGTATATATTCAACAATATATAGATTTAACCTATATATTCAAAAAAAAATCTGATGAATGGTGTTCATCTGATCACCCTGAGGTGTGGGTAGCTCCGCCCTTGTTTATATTTTTTCTTCCTTTCGCATCCATTCTCTGAAAAATTGTGAATATGCAATTTCCTTTCCTTATAGTAATGTTTGCCAAGTAGTCTATCAATTGATTCTCTTCCCTCATTGTATGTTGAAATCTCTTCCCTCATTGTATGTTGAAATCTCTATTGTTTACCTTGTTAGCCGTCCCTTATTTTTTCAACTATTTCATTTATTATCCAAAGACTTCCTAAAAGATACTCATATTTATTGAAATGTCAAACGCAGAAAGATGATTGATAAATATAGCTTACCTACTAAGAATAAATTTACATCTGATGTGATATGCCCTTATTGTATATTTCCATGATGCTGCTCTTCAACAGGATTTAAAAGCAAAGCTAAGTTCTTTGATGTTCTCAATCTCATGGTAACTAGAAGCTATGTATGTGAGATTATGGGTGGAGAGCTCCTTGAACCTCTTTACAAAGATAAATCTTAGTCATAATTTTTGCTAATAAACTATAAAACTGATTATTTTTAAAAGTTGAAGACTATTATTACTTTATTCTCTTTGACCTAGAAGTACAATGCATGTTACGATATAACTAAAGTATCCTTAACTCTAAGAGTGTCAACATCAAGAAATAGGAAGTGATTAGTCATCAAAGTGCCTCTAATCATAGGATTAAGTTCTTAAGAAAGTATGTAAATGCAATATAATTAAAACTTATATACACATAGAAGTGTAAAAGAAGCATATTTTTGTTAGTGACAACAATCTAAATATTTTTCTACTTACAGAGAAGAATTGAGATGGATGAGCAAAGATTGGAGCAACTTAAAAATATGAATAGAGATCTTGACTTTAAAAATTAGTAAGAATGTTTTTTTCTGCTTCTATTACTTATACTATTATGCAATTAATTGCATGTTTTTCCCATAATATATATTTTTCATGCTTTAAGCATGCAAATCTTATGTGTCCCTATGATTTAAAGAACATAATAGTCCTTATCCGTTATTATAACATGAATGGACTTATAATTAATTTGGTCTAGTGTTGAAAAGAAGATTATGTATTATTGAACTATGATTTCAAAGAATTTTGATAATTAATTATTATTTATATAAGAGGCAACATTAACTCTCTCTAAGTTCAGCTTCACAAAGTTATGTTGCTTCCTATTTAAAAGAGAAGATCAAAATCTTTGGTAAGTTATAGTTCAATAGTACCCAATATTCTCTTCAATGCTTAAATTGTTGCTTAGTTCATCCATGTTATAACGGATAAAAACAATTTTCTTCACTAGTTCAAAAGAACACATAAGGTTCGCATGTTTAAGATATGATTTTTTTGTTATTGGAAATATTTGTAGTTAACTACAGAAAAGTGCAAGTCGTAAAAGCAGAAAAAACATTTTTGCTAATTCCAAGCCAAAGTATCTATAAAAAATCATTTTTGCTAATTCCAGGACAAAATATCCATCCATATTTTGAAGTAGTCTAAGGGATAAAAATCGCTTCAGCCTTGCTTCTTCCATCTCAATTCTTCTCTACAAGAAGGAAAAAGATAGACTATAGTTGCAACCAAAAGATGGGCTTTTTTTTTACATTTCTATGAATATGAATCTTTGTAATAATGTATCGCCAAATAGAATAAATATGTACATTTCTATCGGTATTTGGCTGTTTAAATATGTTATGTATCTTTGTTTGGACATGAGATAATATTCATTAAGGGATTGGGTGAAATGAAGAAACTCGAAAAGTTGATGTTGAAGATGATATCTGGAAGCAATACCTTGCAGTGAGTTATATATATATATATATTTTTTTTTTTCTTCTAGATATAGTTTAGATCTATGTTATTTATTTTCTAACTTAAGAATATTGATAATATAATAGGCACACCCAAAAGATTCTCAGCGTACGATGAAGAAGTTTCCTATACAATCGTTGATGGCAGGAATGGGTGTAAAATTAATTATGTCAAGGATTTTAAAAGTGAATTCATCGATGATGATATAGCTGCTGAAAAAGTTACCACACCTGCTCCTGATGATACACAATTTGTTGACCAGGATTATGAATATATATTTTGTTCTAAACATACCTGACCTTTATATTACGTCCAAATTAAATTAAGAATTCAATATTGGCAACAGCTTGGCCAAATCTATTTTCAGATGGACAACAATAGCTGAAAAACAAATAAGGCTACAACAGTAACCAATCTTTGATATTGGAATTAGACTTTGATGATGAATGGACTATGCAAACTCTTGATCTACTTGTAGATAATATTATTTATCTCTCCTCTTTTTTTCAAATTATGTTACATTTTTGTTTCAAATTGTCATAATATGAATATTCCGCTCTTTCTAATCTCAATATAGTTCTAAAATAAATTCATTTTTTTAGCAAAGGAAGACCATTTCATGAAGTTTAGTTTTTGGAAAAATGTGTACTTTAACTGGAGCGGAGTTTATCAAAGATTTGATTGAAGGACATCATCGTGGCTGTTATGACCTACTATGTATGAATATTGGATATTTCTTGCAATTTGCAGATGAGATGAAAAGAAGATGTCTATTAACTTATTCAAGAATGGTCAGAGTTGAGAAACAATTGTCTGCCAGAATGTTAGACTTATGTGCTATCTCTTGGAGAAAGAGGTGAAATTTGCATTCCATGAAAATTGTGTTAAAGCATTTAAGGTTCTAGAGAGGAATTTAATTGAAGCTCCAATCTTGATTGCTCCTAATTGGGAGTTACCATTTGAACTCATGTGTGATTCAAGCAATGCATTAGTAGGTGCAATATTTGTACAAAGGAAAGAGAAGTGTTGCATCCGATATATTCTGCTAGCAAGACCCTTGATTCTGCTCAAGCTAAATACATAGAGATTGAGAAGGAGATGCTTGCTCTAGAGTTTGCCATCGACAAGTTCATATCATATTTGGTAGGTTCCAAAGTGGTTGTTTATACTGACCATGCACCTAAAAGGTACCTATTCAACAAGAAGGATTCTAACCCAAGGCTCATTCGATAGATATTGCTTCTTCAAGAATTTGACCTTGAAATCAAAGACCAAAAAGGTCCATTGAATCAAATAGTTGATCATCTTCCGAGGTGAGAAGACTTCTCTCATGTGCATGAAGAGGAGCAAATACATGAAAAGATTCTGGATGGGTAGTTGATGACCTCAGACATCTCCTAAGTGTCGTGGTATACTGATATAGTAAATCTATTAGTGTGTGGACTGTTCCCACATGGTGCAAAGAATAAAAAAAAGAAGAAGTTGAAGCATGACACTAAATTTTACATCTAGGATGCATCATTTTTGTTTAAACAAGGAGTGGATCAAGTTGTGAGAAGATGTATTCTGAAAAATGAGGTCAAGCAAGCGCTCGAGTTTTGTTAAGCAAGTCCTTATGGAGGAGAGCTCACGATTGGCAAGGTATTACAATTTTGCTTCTTTTGGCCCTCTTTATTCAAAGACTCTATAGCTTATGTGAAAGAATGTGATCGGTGTGAAAGATTGGGTACTATATCTAGAAGACATGAGATGCTACTCAACAATATTCTTGAGGTAGAAATAGTTGATGTATGGGGTAATGACTTCATTGGTCCCTCCCCACCATTAGATTGAAACCAATACATTCTAGTGACGGTTGATAATGTGTCCAAATAGGTCAAGGTTGTAGCTCTTCCCGTGGATGATTCAAAGGTAGTGAGTAAATTCATAAAGAAGCAGATTTTCACTCGTTTTGGTACTCCAAAGGGAATCAGAAGTGATGGGGAAAGTTGCTCATTAGCCATTTAGTGAAGAATTTTTCTGGCTAAATATGGTATATGTCATAAGGCAGCTACAACATACCACCCACAAACTAGTGGCCAACTTGAATTGTTTAATTGAGAGGCAAAGCAAATCTTACAGAAAACAGTGAATCCCCAATGAAAATATTTGTCTGGGAAACTTGATGATGCTTATGGATGTATAGGACAACATATAAAACACCCATGGTGACTTCTCCCTATCACATGGTGCTTGGAAAGTGTTTCATCTTTTGGCAGAGTTAGAGCATCAACCGTATTGGGCGATAAAGAAGTTAAATTTTGACCTAGAGCTAGCTGGTAGGAAAATAATAGGAACTTGAGGAGTTCATGATCCATGCTTATGAGAATGCTAGGTTGTACAAAGAGATGACATGAAAAGTGCATTGTACCTCACAGTTTTTGTCCAGGACAAAAGGTATTAATCTTCAACTCTATACTTATATTATTCCCCAGAATACTAAGGTCAAACTGAAGTGGGCCCTTTGAAGTTTTGAGGATGATGCAACATTGTGCGGTAGAACTTAAAGGAAAAGATGCAACAATGTTATTGGTGAATGGGCAACGGGTCAATCACTATTTTGGTAATAATATGAATCGAGATCGAGAAGCACTTGAGCTAAATGATGAATGATCCAAAGTTGAGTCGAGCGGCAATTTTAAACCAGGCGCTCCACCGGAGGCAACCTGTGAAACTATATAATAATTAGTTATTTTTTGTTATTTTGTATTTTTAATTCTTTTCTTTGGTAGGATTTAGTTAAATTTAAATCACTTTTATTAGGTAGGAACTATTAAAATAAAGAAGAAGACAAAATGAGAAAAATACAAAAAGATGAGTCATGCCATGACAAAAACTAAGACACTGGGTGGGAGGAAACCCACCCTTATTTCTAACATAATTTGGTTTATATCTAAGAATTTGAAGGTGTACCACACAAAATGAAGAGAAGTTGCACGAAAAAATGGACGAACGGTATGTGCGACTGGTCAGGCACACCACACTATGCATGCAACAACTACCACCTTGGATAGGGACTGGCCAGGCACACCATGGGAGGTACCATGTTACTGCAACCCATTTCGGCCGTACTGGTGACGCCTTGTGCTCTCCTACTCTTCTTCCAAATTATTTTTCAAAAATTCATGGGATCCACTCAAAATTCCACCTTAAATAATATATACCTACCAAAATTAAACCTCACTTTATCTTAATCCCAAAACCTAAGCACCGCCCCTTTTCTCTTAAATTCACTCCAGTCTCCAAATCGTGTTCTTCTTTTCACCTTTTTTTAGCAACAAAAAGTAAATTATTACCATACCAACAATTAAAAAATATGCCTAAGTGCATCTATAATCTTTTCACCTTCTTTCCTAAAAAAATCCCCAAATCCTCCGTTCTTTCAACCCCAAAGATTTTGCTAACCACCATTCTTCAACGACCAACTAACAAAACCCATCAATCACAAAACAAAAATCAAACCCACCAAACCGATCAAGTCATAATCATGTAGGTTAATGTGCAATCATCGTAATAATTATCTAAACATATTAATTATAATAGGGAATGCTCTCAAAACATATGATAAATACAGGGAAATCGTATTAAATGGGCATATAAATACGACCACGATCATTATGTCTTATAGTTTATGACTTGAAAACAAACACAATTATAGAAGGACTTCTATACACAAAGAAACGATAAAAACACAATTTAAAATAAGAAATAGTATAGTAGTTCAGTCATGAAATAAGAACATTAATTAGAATAATATGTCAAAAACATTAGTATAATTTATCAAAATCTCATAGTGTTAAGAGCTAATTACATTATTTTCCTAATCTTTTCCATATTACAAAAGCATCTTAAAATTTATGTATAATGGATACATAACTGGACTTTCGGATACATAGTTGGACTTCTGAATACATTAGAAAATATCCAGATACATATGTAGGGGATGTATCCGAGAGGGAAGGGATGTACAAGAGAGGGGATAGGACATCGAGATACATGAGTAGACATCCAGATACATAAGCAGACATCCAGATACATAGGTGAGAGATGTATCCAAGAGGGGAGGGATGTATCGGAGAGGGGGACATGAATTTATCAACGAGAGGAGAGTGATGTATCTGAGAGGTAATTTTTGAAATTTTTTTAAATGGAAGAAAGTTTTAGAAATTATGATAAAATAAGATGTGTGTTTAGGTAATTTTTCCAAAAATTTAATCTATTAAAATTAGAAAATTTCATCAAGACCAAGTTTGGATAGCAATTGAAAGCATAGGAAGATTGATAAGGAAACAAATTTAAGGATTATATACTTTTGACTAGAAAAATCATACAGAAACAAAATAATTTGTAATCATACAAGAAATTTGACTTCCTATATTACATTTATGTTTTTAGTTGGTTATTAAATGGTTAAATCTAACTTTTGAAATTTTGAAATTTAATGATAAACAACTATAGTAAGTTATTTACAAACTTTCCGTATATTACTTTTGAATTGTTTTTATCTCTAGAACAACCTCTTCAAAGCAACTATAAAACCCTCCTCTTTGTCCTTTTGTTTGCAACAAATTTCAAAGTAACAAAAAAATAAATTGTAAACACAAATAGAATATGAAGAAGCATAAGTTTATTGATAAACATTATAGCTATAATTATGTTCCTCCATTGATTCTTCTCTCATAAGATACTTATCCATGACTCGATGGCCGTTTCTGGCATATTTATTGAATTGGCATGATTCATTTTGATCTCTCAATGAATATTTCATCAATTTTTGGAACATTTGATATGCTTCTTTAAGAGAATATAGTACATTTTATATAGGCATGAATTGAAATGAACCGCTAGGTCATTTTTTGACAATTTTATGAATTTATAATTTTACCCCTCCTGAAATCGACCCTGAGTCATTTATGATTGATTTGAAAAGTTTCTTCGAACTTTGAGTTAGTTGAGAATTTGGTAAGTGCTTTTGGAAGGCTAAGTTACTTAAAAGTTGTTTCTTTTGGAGTTTCGAGTGTCAGAATGGAATTTTGTCGATTCCATCAGTCCTAGAATGTGGAATTTGAGTTGTGAGAATTGTCGTCTTCAGATTGAAAGTCTTTTTGAGCATTTGAGGTCCTAAGTTGTGAAATAATGGAAATTTAGCCTTTGTGTTGACTTTAGCAACATTCGGGGTTTAGATGCTCGCATCGGAATTCCTATAGTGTCTTTGGATTAGGTTAGGTCTTGCTTGATTTTTGAGAAGTCCCGAGCTTGTATTAGTCATTTAGGCGTTGAGTTAGTTTTTTGTCGTTTTCATGGATGTTGTGTCAAGGAGACTTCAGATTCGTGTTTTGATGCTTCCATTGAGTCTGAAACTACAAGTAATATGAGTTTTCATATATTGTTTGTGTTCACGGTGTTCTGAACGAATCTCGATGGCCAATTTGATGTTTTGGTCTTGGCAGTGTTTTCTAGTGCAACAAGCCTTGCCTTTGCGGAAGTGATGGGCCTGCCACATAAGCGACCTTTGCTTTAGTGAAAGAGGCTTTATTAAAGCAAGACACGAACCCTGGTCACTTTTGCGATACCTGCAATGGTTTTTGGTTGCCATTTTTAGGGTTTAAGCCCCATTTTCCATTTTTGAACTTGGAAAACCCTCGGTGGCGATTTGGAAAAGGATTTCTTGTGCTAAATCAATTGGGCAAACATTCATGATCCTAACACTACATTTTCTTTGGTCATTTGTTAATTCTAACATAAAAAAATTAAAATTTTGATTGGTAAATGATAAGGCATTTCATGAACTTATGTTTTCAACTAAAATGGATATTTTGAATTGTTTTTCAATCTTTTTTGAAAATGATTTTCTCCAATGAGTTCCTAAATCTTTGAATAAAGTTTTAAAGTATTAAATTTTAGACTCAAACAATTTTTTGGAATAGGGTTTTGAGTTGATTGATTCATTTTTTAAAAGTAATTGATGTAGTTATTATAGATTGTGTGGCTTCAGAAGGGGAAGACTCAACTCTTGGAGTAGTTAATTGTTTCACTTAAGGCAAGTGATCTCCTAAACCTTGTATTCTTCTAGAACTCATGTATACCCTTTATTATTTGTGTGTTGGGAGTAATGGGGATAAAGTGAAGGGTTAATTTTCTAGTTGATAAATCTTAATAAATAAAAATGGGTTGAAATGAAAAGGCAATGTGATGAAAATGATAGTGTGAATTGTCTTGTTGCGACCTTTATTGATTGATTGGCGAAATGTTTGATAGCAGGAACATGCACTTGAATTGTATGAATTGTTGTTTCTTCCATGTGGTGTGATATTACTTGTACGCATTGATTATTGAGCACTGTGATGAGATTTGTGATGCTTATGATGCCGAGGTCATTGCCGACTAGTGAACTGATATTAAGGCCGATGGGAAATTGTTCGAGCTAGTGACTTCACATAAAGTCGATGGGAAATGATTCCGGCTAGTGATATTGTGCATATGGGAAATGGTTCCGGCAAGTTATTTAATATAAAGCCAATGGGAAATGGGTCTGGTGAGAGATCGATTATTCTGATTTGATACATTTTTATTCTTTTATGTGATTTACTTGTTAATTTTGATTGATACACTTATTGCATGTGATTGATCTACATGAAATTGAGATTGACTTGATCTATTTTGTTGTTGAATTATGACAGTTGAGATGCGGATTTTGAACCTTGTGATATGTGTTCTGCAGATCTGTTAGGTTGTGTTAATTTTTGTGTAGGTTTTAGTTTGAGGAGGTTCAGTTGGAGTGTAAGAGGTATTTGATTTCTAGCTAGATGGCATGTTTATTAGGTTTCTTATTGGGTACCGTGTTGTTGGTACTCACCCCTTGTTTCTACACTTGTCTAGGTTCCGGGCTCGGATTTGTGTGATCTATTTCTTCTTCTTTTGAGTTCGAAGCTTTTCATGGATTTGGACATGTAGTGGCTGGTTACTTCAGCATGCCCTCTTTATCCCTTACTTTAAACTTTGTACTATTTGAGAAACAAAGGTTGAGACTTGTAATTATTTCAATTCCACACTTTATGTATTTAGAGGCTTGGACACGTGACAACTAGATTTTGGGTTATTTTTTGTAGAAAGAATAAGTTTTCCACATTATCTTGTTTTGCATTATATTTCCACATATTTTTTCGTTTCATTGGGTTGAGAGTGCCTTGTCTTGGTGGGAGTAGACATGTCCAATCACGTCCTTTTTGGGTCATGATATGAATTAAGGTTTAGGGTTGAGTAGCCTTCAAGAATCCTAATTGGAAATGAACAAACCTAGTAGAGTCCCAACCCGAAATGAACACATCATATAGAGTCCCACAAAATTTCAAATGTCTTCCAATACCCCTCCTTCAAGGCTTGTTCGAGTGTAGACAAGACAAGACTTGAAGTACTTATTTTTCAACTTTTTCAATTTTGTAACTTCAGATTCGCAAATTTGAGTTGTGAGAGAAGAGATGAAGGGAAAATTTGGTCCACTAGGCTTGCCAATTTTCTTGCAATTTTAACGACACGTTCCAGTTGCTATGGAGAAGAAACTTGGGCCAGAAAACTTCTGAGTAGTAACTTGGAAATTTCTGACCTAGGCCAGAATTGGACGACATCTGAGTTAGGTGAGGTCTAGGGAAATCCGGTAATAGATGGGGGATTTAAATATGAGTTTGATCACGTGAGTGGATATCAAAGACGGAAAGGAGCTTGTACGACTTTACAGAATCAAATTCGGGAGAGTAAAACTCCTGAAATTGATCTTGACGTGAAGGGGTAGTTTTAGAACGTCAAGGTTTGAAGTGTTATACGAAATGGGAGCTTGGAACTCAAATTCTGAGTTTCTGTCTCCGTGCAAGCCATTGGGGTAGGGTCAGTTTATCCAGGGTGGGGCAGCAGTGGCAGGATGTGATCCGCTTTGGCGGGCCAGATGCGACTTAAATCAGGGAAACACCCCAAATACTTTATGTTCTGAAAAACCTCATTGTTAAGAGCTAAGGGATGACCTAGGGCAGTTTCTCATCAAATTTCCACCAATTCTCATGCCAAAGGTAAGTTAATTACTCCCCTAATCCGTATTTCGATTCTTATAACTTAGAATCCTTATTAATTATCATTGGGGGAGGGTTTTGGCCTGAAGTTGATGGTTGGAAAAGCCCTAGATGAGCATTAGGATAATGGGTTTGGCCTTGGGTTGATATTTTTATATAATCCGGGTAAATTAGACCTTGTTTATTCATGCTTGCATTAATTTATTGTTTTAGACTAAGAACAAGATGCATGACTCCAAAAAGGGAAAAGTTAAGTGTCTTAGGAGTATTCAGGCTTGGTTTCGAGGTAGGTGATGGTTCCACTTCCTGTTGTATTATATATACTTGTTAATTTTTCAGTTGTATGCATGCATGTATGTGAATTGAGAAACATGCATCGAATCTAAGGAAATGATTAAGTACGAACAATTACATGCTATGAACTTGTTACTTGACTGTGTGACTATGTGCACTATTCATTATGGGTGTGATTGTGACTATGGTTGTGGTGACTGGACAGGGTGTCACGTTCCGACACACATATTTGATCTGGTTTCATGTTCCGACATATATATTGGATCGGGCGTCACATTCAGACACACTAACAGTCTGGGAGTGGGTTCCATGAGAGGACCACTTCTTATTATTACATTCATATCTACCTATCATTGATATTGGGAAATTTTATGTTGCTCCTAAAATGATAATTGAATTATGCATTTTGTATATCCATGTTTACTGTGTTGTAATTACTTGTTTATATTTCTCTTACTAGAGCAGTCGCGTGATCCTACCAGTACACTGTGGTTTTGTGTACTGATACTGCACTTGCTCTGTCTTTGTTAAGTAAAGGGCATCTTCAAGCGGCTATTGACATACCTTAGTTAGGAGATCATTGACCGATACCAGATTCGAGGGTGAGCCAACTCTTTCTTGCTGCCATAGATCCATCATTAGTTTAGTCCATTTTTTTCGGACTTGGAATATATATTCAGACTTTTACTTATGTTTAGTTTTTGGGTTGCACCCCCTTTATCTTAGACTTGTTGATTAGTAAAGTTTTGGTACAATGACTTTCAGGTCTAGGGGTTAAATTACCACAAGGTTTAGGGTTGGTTGTTTTGTTAAACATTCGAAGTTTATGGGTAACTTAGTACTTAATTCATTATTTAAAACTTCTTCCATATATTTAAATGGTTTAGTTTATTTAAGTTGTTTAGTCGGGTTGTAGTTGTGGTTCTCCCACCGGAGGGTTAATGTGGGTGCAAATCACGGCGGTCTAGGTCATGACAAGGTTGGTATGAGAGCCAAGGTTCATTGATCTCATTGTACCAAAATGAGTCTTGTCTATTATTGTGGAACGATACGGAGACGACTGTATTTTTCTTTAAAAGGCTATAGGACATTAGGAAAATCTCTCTGTCTTCTTCTGCTTTTCGTGCTATGATTCGATTCCAATTGGTATCTAATGATCCAAATTGGTATCTAATCTCCATCCCGCTTCAGTCCGCAGATGGTTAACATGCAATAAAACATCGTCAGACCCGTAGCTCCCATCAATGAGCCAATAGAGGAAGCCACAACAAGAGGTCGTGGCCGAGGTAGGGGTAGAGAAAGAGGATGGGGTAGAGGCCGAGGAAGGGTAGCACCCTCCAGGGGTGAAGCCCCAGTTGAGAATGTTCCCAGGGTAGAGACCCCACCTGTACCCCAAGAAGAGGCGGAAGAGAATATGGAGATCGAAGACGAAGAGGATTTTGGACCAGAGGAGGACGCACGGGTTGAGACTACACGCCTTCCTCCCATAGACCTAGTGACAGATCAGCAGATCATGACTTTTCTTAAGGGGTTTGTCGGCTCTGGAGTCCTTCGGATAGTGCAAGCTACTCAACCTCCATTCAACCACCCAATTGCTGCTACTATTCCCAATGGAGCATTAGGTGGTGATGCCTTCTTCCGTCCCCTATTAGGTTTTATTATGACTGGTACTGAGCTCGAGACGTTGACTAAGTTTCTGAAGTTGAAGTCGCCTATGTTCCATGGTTCTGAGAGGGAGGATGTCTATGAGTTCATTTTGGACTGTTATGAGAGGCTTCACAAGTTAGAAATTGTACACCAATATGGAGTAGAGTTCTTAACCTTCCAACTTCAAGGTGAGGATAAACAGCGGTGGAGGGCCTATGTTGAATGCAGGGCCGATGTTGAATGCAGATCACCAGTCTTACCCCCACTCACTTGGATTCAGTTCCATGCTTTATTTTTGGAGAAGTATGTGCCCCCGACATTGAGGGATCGCAAGAAGGATGAGTTTATAGCTTTGGATCAGGGTCGTATTATTGTATCTGCTTATGAGGCTAAGTTCGATGCCTTGTCCAAATATTCAACACAGTTGGTGACTGCAAAGGAGGAGAGGATTCGTCTAATCGTCAAGGGATTGAACCTCGAATTACAGGTATTGTCTGTTCACATGACCTCTGCAAGTAAAAGTTTTAATGAGGTGACAGAATTTGTGAATAAAGTCGAATGAGTTTGACGTGATAGGCAGACCAAGGATTTGAATAAGAAGCCCAAAAACACATGTAACTTTCATGGTACCTACTCCAGAGGTTCAGGTAGGCCAACACCTGCAGCCCGACCAATTAAATCATCCATGCTCGCTTCTACAGGTGGCTACTCAGGAACTCCACAGTAGAATCCTATTCAGGATAGCCACGAAGCCGCGCCTGCGTTTGGCAGCAATCCATCTTTTGACGGCAGTTGTTTCAATTGTTGAGAACCTGGACATTTGAGGAGAGATTATCCCCATATGTGCATGTTTCACCTCGTGCTGTAGCAGACTAGATCAATGGTACCAACGGATAACAGTAGTAATGGTAGAGAACATCCACAAGGTGGGCGATGAGGAATTCTGCGAGGCTGTGGAGGCCAGGGAAATAGTAATACAGGTAGGGGAGCAGTGCAGCCAGGCAAGGAGGTTGCCCGTCAAGTTGACAGGGCTAAATTTTATGCCTTTCCAGGTAAGACCAAGGTTGATGCATATGATGTAGTGATCACAAGTACCGTTCTTGTCTATGACTGTATGGATACTATTTTTTTTTATCCGGGTTCTACTTATTCATATATGTCAGTTCAATTTCCCTTGGGATTTGATGTTGTTTGTGATGTTCTTGATGCCCCCATCCATGTTTCTACCCTAGTTGGAGAGTCTATCATAGTCACCAATGTCTATCGTGCTTGTTTTGTCCTGTTTATGGGTTTTTAGACTTGGGCTTATTTGGTTAATATGGATATGACGGACTTTGATATAATCATAGGCATGACGTGATTGGCCCTCTATTATGTTGCGCTTAATTGTAATGCTAAGTTTGTGACCCTAGATATCCCGGGTAGGGAAAGGCTAGAGTGGGAAGGGGTGTACTACCCTAAGCCAACTATGGTCATATCTTTTGTTCGGGCTAGGAAACTAGTGGGGAAGTGGTGTTTGGTATATTTGGCTCATATTCAGGATGTTGATGCTGAGTCTCCCTTAATTGAGTCTATTCCTATAGTGTTTGAATTCGAGGAAGTGTTTTCTACCGATTTTCTTAGTATGCTTCCAGGTAGGATATATATTTCTGCATTGACTTAGAACTAGGCACTCGCCCCATCTCCATTCCTCCTTATCGCATTGTTCCGATAGAATTGAGAGAACTTAAAGCTCAAATCCAGGAACTTCTTGATAAGGGTTTCATCTGTCCTAGTGCTTCACCATGGCGTTCTTCTGTCTTGTTTGTTAAGAAGAAGGATGGTAGTATGAGGATGTGCATAGACTACCGATAGTTGAGTAGGGCCACCATTCGATATAAGTATCCATAGCCTTGGATAGATGATCTCTTTGACCAGTTGTAGGGTGCATTAGTTTTCTCTAAAATTGACTTATGGTCTAGTTATCATTAGTTAAGGATTAGGACTGAAGATGTACCCAAAACGAAATTCAGGACCTGTTATGGGCACTATGAGTTCTTCGTGATGTTGTTTGGGTTGACCAATGCGCATGCAACCTTCATTAGTTTGATGAATGGTGTGTTCAAACCATTCCTGGGGCATGTGGTTTTAACGGATGGGGAAATGGTAGATCCCCAAAACATCGAAGCAGTTATGAACTAGGTCCAGCCTAGCTCTGTGACTGAAGTTAGGAGTTTCGCGGGGCTCACTAGCTACTATCGACGGTTTGTGAAAAATTTCGCTTCTATTGCCACACATTTGACAAGGCTTACCCAAAAAGAGGTGCCTTTTGAGTGGATTGACAAATTTGTAGACGACTTCCAAAAGCTCAAGACTCTTCTGACCACATCACCTATTCTGACACTACCGAAGGAAGGTAAAGATATCATTGTTTACTGTGATGCTTCATATTCGGGATTAGGTGCTGTGTTGATACATGATAAGAATTTCATAGCTTATGCATCGCGGCAGCTTAAGGTGCATGAGAGAAATTACCCGACGAATGACTTGAAATTAGCAGTGGTAGTGTTTGGTCTCTATATCTGGCAGCATTACCTCTATGGTGTCAAGTCTGAGGTGTTTACTGATCATCGTAGTTTACAACATTTATTCACTTAAAAGAACCTGAACATGAGAGAGCAAAGGAGGATGGAGTTACTTTAGGATTATGATGTTACCATCCAGTATCATCCGGGTAAGGCTAATGTGGTGGCAGATGCTTTAAGCCAGAAGACGGTGAGTACGGGTAGTCTAGCTTTCTTTGGTGTGTCCAAGCGACCTTTGGCCAATAAGATTCAAACCTTGGAGTGTAGGTTCATGCAGTTGGGCATCTCAAAGAAAAGTGGTGTGTTAGAGAACATTAAGGTTAGGCCCACATTCTCTGAGGAGATCAAGGCCAAACGGTTTAAGGATGAGAGTTTGAATGAGCTCAAAAAGAAGATAGTGTCTGGCAAGGCACAAGATGCCGCTCTTGATGCGGGTGATGTGCTCAGTTTTAAGGGAAGAATTTATGCTCCCCAAGTGAATGATTTGATTCAGAAGATGTTGACATAATCTTATGGTTCACGGTATTCCATTCATCGGGGTGTGACCAAGATGTACCGAGATTTGAAATGATTTTATTGGTGGCCTGGCATGAAGAAAGACAGCAGAGTTTGTGGCTAAGTGCCAAAATTGTTACCAGGTAAAGTATGAGCACCAAAGGCCTACATGTTTGCTTCAACGAATGCCAATTCCTGAATGGAAGTGGGAAATGATATCTATGGATTTCCTGGTTAGTCATCCCATGACCTTAGGGAAGTTTGACTCCGTTTGGTGGTGGTTGACAGACTAATTAAGTCATCCCACTTCATTCCAATAAGAGTAAACTATAATGCTCAACATTTGGCTAAAGTTTATGTGAAGGATATAGTGAGGCAGCATAAGGTGCCCCTTTCATTCATCTCGGCCCGTGGTACGTAGTTCACGTCCAAGTTTTTTGAAAAATTGCATGAGGAGTTAGGCAATCAACTTACTCTTAGCACAACCTTTCTTCCACGGACGGATGGGCAATCAGAGACAACCATTCATAAGTTAGAGTACATGTTGAGGGCATGTGTGATTGACTTTGGAGGGCATTGGGATAAGTTCCTACCTTTGTGTGAGTTCTCCTATAATAACATTTACCACTCCAACATTGACAAGGCACCGTTCGAGGCACTTTATAGGATGGGATAAAAATCACCCATATGGTGGTTTGAGGTGGGAGATATGTTAGCTTTGGGGGTTTATTTGGTGAAAGATGCTCAGGATAAGGTGATAAGCATCCAAGCAAAGCTTCTAGCAGCCAAGAGTCAACATAAAAAGTAAGCAGACCACAAGGTAAGAGACATGACATTTCAGGCGGGTGAGAAAGTTCTTCTTAAAATGTAACCCATAAAAGGGGTGATGAGATGTGGCAAGAAGGTCAAGCTTAGTCTTCGACACATCGGGCCATTTGAGATTCTTGACTGTGTAGGGCGAGTGGCTTATAGGTTTGCTTTACCGCCTAGCCTATCTAAAGTCCATCAAGTGTTTCATGTGTCCATGTTGAAGAAGTATCATGGGGATGGAGATTACATCATAAAATGGGACTCAATTTTGTTAGATAATGACCTTCAGTATGAGGAAGAACCGGTTGAGGAAGCTACTTGGAAAACCGAGAAGGACATGAGAGACAAGTAACTCCAGTTATTCAACAATTCTGGTACTACTCTACTCTTTCCATAGCCAGTTCTCCTAGTTTATCACTCGGGGATGAGTTATAGGTAAATTTGTCCCTATTGTAAAAACATGTTCTCGCCGTTATGAAAACGCCAATGGGGAAGGAATTTGGGCCAGAAAACTTCGGAGTAGTAACTTGGAAATATTTAGCCTAGGCTAGACTTGGATGAAATCTGAGTAAGGTGAGGTATAGGGAAATCAGGTAATGGATACAGGGTTTAATTATGAGTTTGATCACGTGGATGGATAGCCAAGACGTTAAGGAGCCTCTACGGCTTTACGGAATCGAATTCGGGTGAGTACAACTCTCGAAACTAATCTTGGTATGAAAGGGTAGGTTTAGAACGTCATGGTTTGAAGGTGTGTTGCGAATGGGTGCTTGGAACTCAAATATTGAGTTTCTCTCTCCGTGTAAGCCACCAAGGCGGGGTTAATTCCCCCAGGATAGAGCGGCTTTGGCGGGCCAGTCGTGACTTAAATTGGGGAAAAACCCCAAACGTTATTTTCTACCAAACGTCGTTCTTAAGAGCAAAGGGATGACCTAGGGTAGTTTCTCATCAAATTTCCACGAATCCTCGTGCCAAAGTTAAGTTAATTACTCCCCTAATCCGTATATTGATTCTTACAACATAGAATCCTTATTAATTATCATTAGGGGAGGGTTTTGGCCTAAAGTTTGCTATGGGAAAAGCCCTAGATGAGCATTAGGATCATGGGTTTGCCCTTGGGTTAATATTTTGATATAATCTGGGTAAATTGATCATTGTTTATTGATCCTTGCATTAAATTATTGTTTTAGACAAAAAACAAGCTGCATGACTCTGGAAAGGGAAGAGTCTTAGGAGTATTCAGGCTTGGTTTCTGTAACATCTCGCCTTAGAAAGAACTAGAATTTTAAAGAATTAATTTTGGAAAGAATGAAAATCTGAAAGTTTGAATGTTTTACTAAGTATGAGTTTTGGGTAAACTTAAAACAACCATAATTTTCAGTACATGATGAATTAGGTGTGCTATAAGATGGAAAAAGAAAGCTCTTGGAATTCTCTTTCCAACACTACCGTGTTTGCTAATTTTTGAGCTCGTATACGGGAGATATGCCCGTTTAAAGTCGGGCTGTCTAGTTAAGGAAAGTTACCCGAATTTAAGTGGGGTATTTTGTTCTTTTCCTTACCCTATCAGATTTAATTCCTTTTTAGCAATTAATTAGGGGTCTAAACTGATTTGTTTCAGTTTAAACAATTACAATTTACGCTACGACTTTGAGAGAAGAGAAAAGAGGAGAAGAGCCAAAGTTTCATCACGTTCTTGAGATTTCGGTTGCCACTTTCGCCAAGGGTTAATCCGTATGAGGTATGTGAGTTAACATAGCGTTCGGTTCATTCACCCACGCACCAATCATGATTTAATTTAGTGAAATTACGTTCTTGAAAGTAAAGGATTTGAGCTCTTGATGAGTCTTGTTGAAGTTTCCCTCATTATCTTGTTTGTTGATATTTTGATGTGCTCTTGAGATAATCATATGAGTTTTAAGGTGGTTTTTGAGTAGATTCTTGTACACTAATGTTGGGTATTCTATTCAAAGAGATTGGGGAAGAAACCATTCGATTCTAGGTGAACTAGGGATAGAAAACGATTAAGAAAATTTGTTAAGTTTTCTGGGAATAAAGGTGGGGCGCCACGCCACTTAGTACGCCATAACTTTCCTTCTATAGTTTTGGCTCGGGGGTGCCATGCCACTCAGTAGGCCACAACTTTACTTATGTAGTTCAAGCTCTGGCGCCCTACGCCACTCAGTACGACAGGGTCGCTAGTTCCTCTACCCTTTCCCACTTCTTTCCTTTGAGTTCCCTCGAATCGTACCTATGTTTTATAGTCTATTTCTACACTCTAAGGTACATCTAAACATCATGAGATTACCCATAACATGAGATCATAACACTTGAATCCATAATTCAAATTCAAGGTAGAGCTAAGAGTAAAATCTAGAGAGTTTCTTGGAGTCCTTCCAAAAATCATTTACAATCGTTTTAAACTTGTTTTAAAGATTTAGGCATTGAGTTTGAGAAAGAGTAGAGCCAAGTTCATTTCTTTAAAATGATATATGGGAACTAAGTATGCCCTAAGAGTAAATGTTTTCACATATAAGATGAGAGGAAACACCAATTTTCGAAATAGTTTTCATGAGCAGTTTTAGTACCATCTCTTTTGAGAGAAAGATCTTCTGAGTAATAATCTCAAACCACATAAAAAATTATATTTTAAAATATATGACCTTGTTACATTTTGGGAGTAGTATTGAGCACGATATGGGGACGAGTTCATATAACTTAATCTCCATAAACCATGTAGCCAATGTGGGTAGAAAGAGTCATACTTTTTAGATGATTCCTTAATACTTTTTAGCATGGAGTAGTGAATCCACTTAGTAGTAGGTTCTATACTTCGGCAAAATATAGGACAACTCTGGCAGTGTGGGCTAGACGATATATCATTACATAGCTTATAGTGATGGTTGTCGGTTAGAGAATCTCCAACAGAGTTACTTGTACTTTTTATATACAAAACTAAGTTATTGTTATGTATTTTTATACACTGAGTTGCTATCAACATGATTTAAAGTTTTTCTTTATATTTCACCTTTATAACTGCATTATATAGAAGATGAGTTAAGTTGAGAAAAGGTAAGTGGTTCTTTCAGATTCAAGTTCAAGCTTATGTCTTGTTTAGATTCCCCCTCACATTCACGTACATTTAATGTACCGACGCCATTTGGCCTGCATCTTTTTATGATGAAGATACAGGTAACCAGGATCAACATTGATGAGTCCAAGATTTGGAATCAGTTAGGGCTTTATTTATAATGATTTAGTGTCCTCAATTGATTATTTTATGCCAATAACTGATATAAAATGATTGATTTCTAGGTACATGGATTGAGGAACAAAGCAAGGACACTAATTTGCAAAAAGGAACAAAGCGAGATGAAAGAACGAAGAAAAGCAAGCTTGGTGATCGCCAAGTCCACTTGGCAAGTCACCGAATGGCCATTTGACTGCTTGAAGTTCCAGTGTGCCAAGCCCTGAAGGAAAGAACCAAGTTGGCGAAAGAAAGGAGCATTCGGTGGATCACTGAGTGGTTCCGCAATGCAGTGTTGGATCACGCAAAGTAACAGACCTTGAGGATTCTGAAGGCCAATGAAGAAAGGCGATGGAATTGTTAAAAGGGCAGATCATTGAGTGGATCGGAGAGCCTAACTTACTTCACCGAGTGACTCTTCGCAGCACATTTTGTCAAATATAAATACAATTTTAAACATTTAGTTTAGTATCGTTGAATCATTATTCATTCTTAATAGTATATATGTTCTTATTTTTGAGAGTTTTTCCTTAACTTTGAAGAACTGAAGTTTTTCAGTTTTGAGAAATTGGAAGTGGGTCTTTGAGATTCTCAACTTGGAACATTGTAAACACGAAATTAATCTTACCAAGTTAATGGAAACTTAGTTTGGTAATGATTTTTATCTTTTATAAAGTCTAGCTAAAACCCCAATTCTTGGCGTGTGATTATGTGATTATGGGCTTATTTAGTTTATGGGTATTGCTAATTGTTAGTTTAAATGTTATTTAGAAGTGAGTTCAATCATTAATTGTGGTTTAATTTAAGAATTGTAGTTGCAAATGCAGTTCTACCCCTGTATTTTTGCTTGCTTGAAAGAGAGGTTTTAAAGCTAAGATTATTGATTGATGGTCAGTGGGTATTAGGTTGACATTGGTTTAGCTCGAGAGAGTGAATCCTAAATCCAATTCCACACATTCAGCTCTAGAGAGTGAATGGACTAAGGTGTGGGTTCTTCTTATTTTGCATGCTTGTCGATGTTCGGGAGAAATTGACTTGATTCAATGTACATTGTTCGAGAGAAAGTTTACCTCCTCTATAGTCTAGCTTACTCACTAATATCTAGCTATTTTCTAACAGTTTCAATTACCCACTTGTCTATATTAGCCTGTGATTGAATCACATCCCAAAAACCCATCTCATTTTTGTTATTTCGTATTGTTTGTTGCTGTTGTAGTTGATAATTTCAAACCAAAACCCCCTTATTTGACATTTGTGTCACCCCCTAACTTGAATTATGTTTTTATTCGATAATGTCTATTCCTATGACTGATTTGACCATGTTCACACTTTCCTATTGAATCTTAAACACATACCGCTCCCTGTGGGATTCAAACCCAACTCATTCAGTTGAGTAATATACTGATTAATGATCGTTGACGCTTAGAATTGGATGAAGTGTCTTTGAAACGTTATTAATCAAAATAGTGCCACTACCGGGAGTGGTGTTGATTAAGATTATTTTGGTGAAGTTGAATTTTGTTCTTGGTAGTCATAGTTGAATCTACTTATTTTTAGTTTTGGTTTTTGTGTGGCTATTTTAAAATAGAGGAAATGATTGTCAACGGGAGCAATGGTAGCCAAGTGGGCCACCAAGATGACATCAGCAACTTCAATGATTTCAATGAACCAATGTTAATGACCCTCATCTAATTGGTGGAATTAATTCCATTCGATTGCCTCTGGCTGAAGGAAACACTGTGTTCTATATTACAAGCACCATGTTGCAGCTCTTGCAATTGAAAAGATTTTTTTGGTAGGTTGGTTCATGAGGATCCCCGTGAGTATATAAGGAACTTTGTTGATGTTTTTGTGCCGTTCTCCTTCAAGAACATATCCCAAGAGTCAGTCCGGTTGAGGTTGTTTCCATTTTCATTAATGGGAGAAGCATATAAGTGGTTGGCTAAATTGCGAAGAAACTCCATAACTTTGTGGGAAGAGCTTGTCACCACATTTCAAGTGCAAACTACCCGAGGTAGGGTGGTAACCAAGGATGGAACAGGGATGAAGGCTGGAAAGATCATGATAGAGAGTGGAGGATCGTAACCCCACTTGGAAGGAAAGGGACGGGGAGAAGGATAGGTATGTTCCTCCCCACGATCGCTAAAATCCCAAAGATTCTGAGGGTGGCCGATCTGAGGATATGCTCTCTCTATTCTCAACAAGGTTGAGAGGTCCAATAAAATCTTGAAAGAGATGAAGGAAGGTAAGTGACCACTCGGCGTGTCGCCTATAGGGCGCACACTGAACGGGTTTAAAAGGTCAAAGGTTTAAAAGTTTAAACTCTTTCATATTCCCTCACTTTTTTAACTTCCCAAAATCACACCCGCACTATATCATTCTACATTCTCACATTTTTACCGCTCATTAGTCATTGACAGTTTCTTAGGAGTAGGAAATCCTTGCGGCCTAGCATTTCAAATCTCATATTCGGCATAAAGGTTGATTTTCCAAACCCTGAACTCCTATTTAGAGGTTTTACTCAATTTCAATTGTTTTTATCTTAGTGATGTGTGATGGGCCTCTCTAAATCCATGTTTGCGTGCTTGCTTGCCGATTTTAAATTAAACATCTTGCCTAAATTGACCATATTGATGATTTCCCAAATTTCGTGCTTTAAAATTGATCTAAATTGTTAGGTTCTGCTAAATTAATGTTGGATCTAGTATGGTGAAGTCTGAGTAACCCATATTTGTGACAAATGACGTGTTTTGCCCAATGATGGAGTGGTTGACGTCATAATTCAGGGCGTAAGTTATCAAATGGCCAATTTTGACCAGACCGGGAGAATTCTGAATACCCCTAGGGCATTGGGTAATATGGATCTAGGTTTAATTGAACTAGTGTATGCTTTGATTTTGTTTTTTGGGGGCTGCGGGGTTGATTTTGGTAGTCGGGGTAGAAA